>WBZZ01003305.1:107500-135000 GCA_019918135.1 Paulinella micropora
TATGTATGTATGTAAATCTATGTAAATGTATGTAAATGTATGTAAATGTATGTAAATGTATGTATGTATGTATGTATGTATGTATGTACGTATGCATGTATGTATGTACGTACGTACGTATGTATGTATGTATGTACATATGTATGTATGTATGTATGTACGTACGTAAAGTATGTACCGTACGTACGTACGTACGTAGGTGGATAGGTAGGTAGGTAGGTAGGTAGGTAGGTAGGTAGGTAGATGTGTGTGTGTATGTATGTATGTATGTACACACATATGTATGTATGTATATATGTATATATGTACATATGTATGTATGCAGTATGTGTATGCTATGTATGTTATGTATGATATGTATGTTATGTATATGTTATATATGTTATGTATGTTATGTATGTTATGCTATGTATGTTATGTAAGTATGTATGATATGTATGTATGTACATAAAAAATGCATGGATGTATGTTTCTGCTCCTTCTCCTCTCCTCCCTAAACCCCGGGTACAACAGAAAACAAGTCGTCAAGATAATTGCATAATAAAAATAGCGGATCATTACCTGCTGCCTCGTTCTTTGAGAGAAGGCCTTTTCCTACCATAAATACACCATTTACAGACAGAGAACAAATAATTGAGAAATGTTTCACCTCTCTTCATCCTGATCCTGCTTTTGTGGGGATAAGCTCTCCCAAAACGAAATGAGAGTATTTGCCCTCTTGCCTTTTCCTTTGGAACCAGAACGTGGGAGCATACTGCAGTCCCCTAGTTTCACCAACTTCCCTCGTGTCAGTCAGAAAAAGAAACTCTCAGACGTGGGTGGAAATTTCGGCAACGGGGTTTCGTCCGCAGCTGAAATATCGGCATTTGCCTGGTCTCTCTCCAACATTCGTGGACCACCGCAGGAGCGGGGGAGAATGGTTATGGACGCGGTGAGCGAAGGCGCGAGTAAAGGCGCTTCTGTGCCATGGCTGCTGTTTCTGTATGCCCTGGCTTTCCTCTTCATTCTGTATGTCAAGGATCGCGTTTTCCTCCTGAAGCACGGTCCAATGCGGGTACCCCAAACCTTTCCACTTTCCCTCCCAGTGAATCTCAACTTATTCTGTCTTTAGACTCATCTGGTGAATTTTCTCTCCAACAACATATACTTTCGTCCATTCGGGCGCAAAGTTGTTTTGGGACTGGATGGGGCAGATCCGAAGCTTCTAGACAGACGAGTGCAGGTTTTAAATCCAAGTGTTTCCTCCGCAGGGTTGCAAAATGCGTATTATGTAGGGATACGAGACTCTTCGTGTTAAACTCGAAAAGATAGCTGTCCAACAAATTAAGGTTTCCAGTTTCTTTGTTTTTCTTTTATGTTTGGTGCTGATTGGCGCACGTGTCTTCATTTGCAGGCAAAAAATGAACGCGTTGAAGCACTTCAGAAAAAGCTTGGTGCTTCTAAAACTGCGGTTGCAGTAGACACTTGGGAACAAAGCGTACGAGCGTGGCAGCAGCATAAACACGATTCAGAGAAGAAGGAAGCGAAGGAGGATGCAGTCCAAAAAGCAGAAAAGGCGGCTGTTGCGTATTCGAAAGACTGCAAGCAGCGTCTTGTGGATTGTCGTTTCAAGAAAGTCAAAGTGCTGGGTCCGATCCTGAAAGAACTCGAAGTGCCTGAAGCATATGGTAATTATGTCGGCGACGTCGCACCTGACTGCGGAAAGGTTGTAGCTTCTGTCACGATCCCCGCTTACCGCATTGATTTTAGGTCGACGTACTGGGCGCAGGACCCCATATCAACCTCTCCTGCGACGCCGTCAAGTCCGCTTTTCCGCCCGAGTTTCACAACGAGTTCCAGCGCAAACTGGCAAAACGCATGGCGGGATCCAGTGCATCTATTGAGCACAGCTCGATCGCTATTACTGACGACATGGTAAAATCTTTATGCCACTTCCTCGGTTCACATGAGCTTCTATGAACATTCAGGTGGAGAACTTCTTGCTGATGAGTCGTTTGCTTTCGCTATCGTATGCTCCAAAGTTTCGTTACGCTTTGTCGGGCAGTGAAGCTGTTGAAATCGCTCTGAAGGTCTACTCACCATTTTTTGGGTCATTTGCAAGTGGTTTTGTATATATGGTTAGGATGTTCGTTACTCGACAAACAAGAAGTACATCATTCGCTTCAAGGGTGCTTATCACGGCCACACCAACGGCTCGACAAGCTTCGATTCTCTGTCTCCGGAGTCGGGGCACTTCATTTATTTGAAGGAAATGGATCAGAAGTCCCTTGATTTCATCGAACAGTACCACTACATGATTGCAGGTGTCATCGTGAACCCCATGCAATATTTCACCGGGGTCAACGTGGATTCTCCACAAGGTGAGAAGATGAACACCGGGAAGCGCGATCGTGCAAACAAGCACTACGACGGCAAGAACGAGGACAAGTACGACAAGACGACGTCAGTGTCTTTCTCCGAGTACTCCCAGTGGCTCCATCGACTGCAGCACAAGACACAGTACTGCACGAAATACCTGACTCCGATTGCTTTCATTATGGATGACATTTACTTTGCCTTTCGTCATCAGTCGCTCTTCTCGCATCGGTTCTTTACAAGCCCGTCGGGTGAGTGCTTGCAGCCGGATGTCATCATCCTGGGCAAGGGTATTGCAGGAGGCTACCCAATTTCTCTGGTCGCGGGCTCTGAAGAGTTTATGATGAAGCGTGACTCCAACTACTTGTTGAAGGTAAATCGAACAGTCGGCACTCTTTCGGCGTGGTCGCGTGGTTTGGCGGCCTGTAACGTGTTTTTGAAGCAGCTGCTGCCCCGTGGAGAAATCGCTGACGACGAAGCTCCCACTAAAGACTGGGTCAAGCAGTTGGAGAGCAGCAATGCGCGCTTCGACGCTTGGCGCACCACCACTAACAATGCATTGGAGAAAGCCAAGCTTCCCGTGCGAATTCGTGGGTTTTGCAACACGTTCTCAGTTGACTACCTGGCGGATTCTTTCTACAACTCGCTGTACGTGCAGTATCTTATCGCCGGCGGTGTCTTCGTCAGCAACCAGGCCACTGGCAAATTCAACCTGTGGTGCTCCATGTCGGACGAAGATCTCAAATCGCTGACCAAAATCATGGTGGAGGCTGCCCAACAGATGCAGAAAGATGGGTTTTTTGAGCCAAAGGGTGGCATGCTGTTCGCGAAGAAAGTGCCGAACCCCTCGGGTGCTGGTACAGTCTCGCGTAAGTTCTGCACCTTCACAGTGCTCTCCAAGTTCTTTTTCAGCTGGCTCATTCTGCAGTACAAGCAAATCATGCTGGACAAGGAGATCGACATCGAGGTGTCACACAATCACCCTGTCAACAAGTTCACGCACTTCTGGTCGTCTGTTGGAATGATCCTGTTCATGTACCCAGCCGTGTTCGTTGGCGAGCTCAAGATGGCCTTCATTTGTTTCTTGACCACTCACGCACTGCGTCAGTCGGGCCACTTCTTTTATGAGAAGCAAGATACCGATTGGGAGAAGCAGAAGTTTGGGCACAAGGACGGCTCCAAGAAAGTTGCGGTGTTGTTCATAATCTTGGTGGTTCTGACCTACGTCTTCTGTTACTACCAACCTGTGGATTGGCCCGTAGTGGCGGCTGCCTACGCGAAGAAAGGTGCGCTTGGAACCCCAGTGGTGTATGTGGCGACCTGGCTAGCAAAACTGCAGGGCTACGTCACGAGCGAGCAATACTGCACCATGGCCGGCATCATGACCGTCATGCCGCACTTCTTGGAAATTGTGCATTACTACGGCCTCATGCGCGGCATCCAATGGATCGTGAAAATCCTCACCGACCCTTTCACTGATCTGCCAGACTTCTATCATCATTGCATCATTCACCCTGGCCACTTTTTGGATCTGCGTCAGCAACGCGCCGTGAAGTACAGCCTGGACATTTACACCAAGTCCATCACCGCTGCTGCCCTCAAGAAGGAGGTTTGAATGATAATGCAAGGCGTCGCCTCATAATACTGCTCATCGTTGAGACGCTTGTCTGCCGTCGATTTCATCGTTCTTGCGATAGTATTGCAGTAATCGCTTAGAAGTAAGTGGTCGTTTTTCTTCGATGATACTAATGGTAATATAAATATTTGATAATAATAATAATAATAATAATAATAATAATAGTGCTTCTCTGTCAATGGCTGATGCATTTCTGCACATGCGCCTCCATCGTCTCACCCGTGAGGGGAGTACGAAGAATTGACGATAAGCTCTAATGACACCCCCGCAAGGGCAGTTCCAACACTTCCAGACGGGCCGGTATGTTCAATGAAAATACTGGTCCAGAAATAGACCGGTATGTTCAATGAAAATACTGGTGGCACCGCCGGGAATCGAACTGGCGACAGGGCCCAGATGGTAGAACTTGACCACTGGGCTATCACGGTGTCCAATAATAATAATAATAATAATAATAATAATAATAATAGTGCGTCTCAGTCAATGGCGAATGCATTTCTGCTCATGTGCCTCCATCGTCTCACCCGCGAGGGGAGTACGAAGATTTGACGATAGGCTCTACTGACACCCCCGCGAGGCAGCTCCAAGCCTTCCAGACAGACCAATACTTTCAAAGAAAATATCCTTTGAAAATACTGGCACCGACGGGAATCGAACTGGCGACAGGTCCCAGATGGTAGACCTTAACCACTGGGCTATCGCGGTGCCACTAATAATAATAATAATAATAATAATAATAATAATAATAATAATAATAGTGCTTCTCTGTCAATGGCTGATGCATTTCTGCACATGCGCCTCCATCGTCTCACCCGTGAGGGGAGTACGAAGAATTGACGATAAGCTCTAATGACACCCCCGCAAGGGCAGTTCCAACACTTCCAGACGGACCGGTATGTTCAATGAAAATACTGGTGGCACCGACGGGAATCGAACTGGCGACAGGGCCCAGATGGTAGAACTTGACCACTGGGCTATCACGGTGTCCAAAATAATAATAATAATAATAATAATAATAATAATAATAATAATAATAATAATAATAATAATACAGTAATAATTAAATAATAATTTAGGGTTGCCCCCCTTAAAATCAACTTAGGATTAAGATTAAAACACGTCGTTTGATCATCTTTTATTATCTTGAGATGTAGACTACACTGAGGTGCTCTCCGCCGATTTATTCTTCTCCCAGGCGTCCCCAGTCAACTCAATTACTTTTTACCGGTTCGGTTATAAAAGAATATATTTATTGATGCCTATCCTTTTACTAAACCAATTTCCAAGTGATTTCATCAACTTCGCCAATAACCCAATCTTCTTCACTTATATAAATAAGGATCCAAGATGGTGGGAAAATGTGGGAGACTAGCGAAGCCAAAAACAACCAAGGCAAACACCAGCTAATTCCCGTTGTCCGGCCTAACGATAATATATTCTTGTCTCAGGGTAACTGCCATTTCTAGTAATATTATCGTTATCAGGTTAAGAGGGTTATTAATATTAACGACCTCTTATTGTGTCTGTTTTGACACAGTGGTATATTAATGTAGTACATATTTACCTATCTGCGCATACAACAATAGACAATTTTATTAATAATAGTATTTAGTAATACCTGCCCACCCCTAGGACAGTTACCTATTTTACCTATATCACTTTATGCTACTGTGTAACGGTGAATTCAAAGCCTCGGCGGTTTGGGGTGTGGCACTCAAGTTAGTGACGTGTCAGTATTATTTAAATCTCTAAGTAAAGTAAAGTACTAACTCGTGTCCAGTGGGTTATGAGCCTTGTCAGCGTGTCACGTGAACTCTGGCGGCACCGAATAAGAGCTGAAGGAAGAAGACAATCGCCGACCTGGGAGGCGACTGTCAAAAGGGTTGGTGCAATTCCATTAATTGACACATAAAAAGTGAGGGAAGCTCAGGCAGCCCTGTGTTTTGAACGCATCGTTCGCTACCTGTCACCGTTTTTGGGTAGGTGAGTCACCGGCGTCGGGGCAAAGAGGCAAGCAAGAAGCACATCAGACACTGTCATCTGGTCTGCTCAAGGAAAAACAGACAGTAAGACCAAATGAGTTTCAATACTCTAAGAGGCACGGACAAAAGCAAAGTCAGCATGACTACAAAAGTGCAGTTTGACGGGAGAACCGTGCCCCGTTTAATTGTTAAGTTCCCGTGCCCGGTATCCAATTGGATATGATATTAAAGTACTTTCAACGACTGGAAAAAATAATGAAATTATATTTAATTATAAAAAAATTGTTATAATATTATTCGATTGGACTCAAAGCTCAGAAAAATTGAATACAAAAATTATAAACTGTCCTTGTTGCTCGTACCCGCTCCCTGCAATTAAGTACAAATTGAAGTTGTATCCAACTGGATATGGTTATAGAAATGACCTTACATGAGCCCTTTTTCTTTTTTTAAAAAATCTTCATGCTTTATGTGCCATCCATGACATGCACGACCCTTTGTGCCACACAATGCCATTTCGGGGCCGCAGGTTTCGCAGTAAAATGAAGTGAGAGACCCGTCCGCCTTTCCATGCACGTACTTACATACTTTACAGCACCTGCGTTTCGGCCTCTGCGTTGACTGATTGAACTCCTCCCCTGCTTCCCTTTTGCGTCGAATAGCATCGGACATATCAAACAGTGGATACATGACCAGCTTCATGTGCGGTTCATTCGGTTTGGGCCCTCGCAGGTTCTCTGATTCTGGACTCAACATAGCCCAGTCTACTTCCGAGCAAGTTTTGCTTACAAGCAAGCCGTTTGCCACCAAATGCTTGAAGAACCCTGGCCTGGTGGTGCCTTTCGAACGAAGGTAATTGGCACTCTGTGTGGTGCTAAAACGAAGGAAATGCAAGTACGCGTTCGTCATGGCGAAGTCCAACAAGATCAGAAAGTCATTGATTGTCCAGTCTCGCACAATCACATTGAGATTCATTGATCCATGCCCATGGCGTAAAGAATTGAAGCGATCAACGCTGTTGAAACACTCATAATACTTTGCCACAACATCACAACGGGGAACGAAGGCTGTTTTGGTACTGAACCTAGCTTCCCGCGGTTTGCCAGCTAAAGTAGTGCCACATGTAGCAATAATTTGTTGCATATTATGATCATTTTGATTAACAGCAAGCAAGGGAATGCCATCCTTAATACAAACCGCACCTGCCTAATCCCCTTTGTTGTTGCCCCTGGCATGCCACAAGTAAGTTTGGGAAAGTTGACGGTGGCAGTCTTCACCATGCCAGTAAAATCGAGGCCAACAGCTTTACATGCTAGTGCAGTCTTGACACTGGCGAACCAAGAGTCGCCTACTATCAGACGCCCTGTTCCATGCCATGGTTTGACCAAACGCAGCGTTGTTGCTGTGGTAACACCCCATTGTTGTACTCCTTCCTTATTGCGATCCCGATCCTTCCCTTCCACACATTCAAGAGCAATACAAATTCCCGTTGTTACATCGCAGGCGGTATAGTATTCCCTTCCAAGGGGGATTGGTTTACGTGGTACATACACTTGACCAGGCATCTCCTTGCCTGTCCATTTGCCCATGGATTCGTCAACAGTGATGCATGGGCCGGGGATGATGGCTACATTGAACTGCCAACCAAACTGTTCCATCATAAACCGTACAGGTAAGAAGGGATCATCGGAGGTAGGTTCTGGCCCAAATTCAGACACTGTAAAATGAGTTCGAATCGATTCTTTGACATGAACTTTCCATAGCCATCTCCTGGGAGACCATCAGCTGCTAATTCATGTTGGTCCACCCAATGGCCCCTCCGCCGACCTCTGTCTGCCAAAGAAATGAGAACTAAAAGCCCCAAAAAACCGACATTTCCTCATGGGTCACAGGTTTCTTTAAGTACGATTCCTTTTGCTTTGCAAGCTCGGTGTTGGTGAACTCGATCATACGACTGATAACTTTTGGAGGGACAAAGTGCATGAAGTGCCTGTCCGACAAGAACAACAAAGAGAAATCAGAGAGATGAAAAGGGGCAGACATATGTAGGCTATGTATTACAAGGTAGCAAAGCATAGTGAAAACAAGGTGCAGAAATGAGTACCTGCTCCACTCAAACTGTCTGGTCACATGACATCATTTTCAAAACAAACAACAGGAAATGACAGACGAACATACATACTTGCCCCACCCAGCTGGAATCCATGCAATATGCAAAACAGACAGACATCCAGGGAAGACTTACGAAAGAGGAGGAGCTGTGGAAGCGTTCGCTAACCTTGTCTTGGGTTCAAACACAGGCCTGTCTGCACTCCAATCGACTGTTTGTGACTGCAACTTCCACAAAAACCATTCTTTACCAACTTGTCACCCTCAGTCTTCACTTGTTCCTCTGTATTTGGACATAAATTGTATCCCAAATGCAACTCTTCGTCACCACCTTCTTCGCTTTCTGAGTCTGAATTATTTGCCTCCTGTTCAGCTTTTAGTTCATTGTTCTTTCCTCCCTCATCCTCGACCTCTGTCTCTTCACCATCTGTAAGCTCTACGTGGACCTCTTTCAATCCACCGTCGATACAGGCAAAACCACTCACGGCCTGGTCCAGTTCAGGACGTAGAAATCCAGACGAAAAAAAATAGTCCTTCTTGTCCAAGTTGAGAGTCACAAGTGCTTTGTGATGTTTTGTTTCCTTATCCTTTAGTTCCCCAACAAGCCTTATGTCTTGATAGACTGTTTGACCAAATTTTCTTTTTGCCCAAGCCTTTCCCAGCTTTACAGCAGGGACCGAAACACACGTTCCCACGTCCATGTTTTTTGAGTAAGTGGCAGTGTGAGGGCGAAAAAACCAAAAATAGGGTGGTCAGTCAAGTGCCTTTTTCTCAGCTCCTACCTAATGTTTTGACAAAAATTGTACGCGTCACTTCCTACAGTCATTCTTGAGCCTTGGGGCTATTTTTGAGTCATTTATTGTGCTCAATTGATGAGATAAAATTTTCTGAAAACCGGTGCTGAAAAAACATATCCAATTGGCAACAAAAAAATCCAATTGGATACACCGGGAGCTTAAACATTAAAGTATTTCAGTTGAACGTGAAACAGTTTTCAAGTTGAGCGCGGCTTTGGGAGCCAAAGGGAATCAAGGGGGCACTCAAGACACCAGAAGAACACATTAGGTTAGTTCATGAGAATAATGTTTTGTCTGTTATAATCAAAAGATAGTAAGCCGGGGTATCATAAGTTATCATTCCAATTCCACAGCACTCTGAGAATAACCTAATCTTCCTCATCTACAAAGAGAGGAAACCAGTATGGCGGAAAATGTAGGAGACTGTCAGAGCCAAGCAACAAAAAGGAAAAAGAGATGCATCCCAGTGTCACCCCTAACGATAATATTATACTGCTTAAAAAAGTAGTACCGGTTATGAATCATAATATTATCGTTTTCAACCGGCTCAAAAGTATATAAATAAAAACGGATATAACTACATCTTAAAGAGAAATAGCTCTTCTAAACATCACTGTGTATAGGGGTATAAGAAAAGGTAGCATATTTACCTATCTGCGCCTACAATCCCTCCTCCCCGTCTTATACGGGAACCGTAGTAAATAGGGGTAGATTGGTAAATATCTGCAAATGAGAGCGCACTTTCCGGGTCTGTTTTCTCATGGGTGATCGGCTTCTGTGGAGACAACCCATCGAGTCGCTTCTGTGACCGCTAAGTTTTTGCTCTTCATCACCGTTGTACGTCCGGTGCTTACAAAATGCAAATTTGAGTTTGGAGATTTTCGAGTTCAAATTTGAATTTGAATTTTGAACTATATCTCCTCCCCCTCTTCTATGGCGATCTGCCATAGACGTACAACTGTCTAATCATGTCGCAGTCAAACCATCCCTTCGCCGTCTTAAGGATCTGTGATCCGAAAATTACTGGGCGGTCTGCATCTGATTTGAAGCAGATCTCCGAGCAATTCTAAGGTTCCTCGTCCCTAGCATATGTCTCGGCCCTGATCCGTTCGAAGGATCTGTGATCCCGAGAATACAGGGAGGCATTGGTCTCAATTGTTCAATACCCCCGTGCACCCTCGTCCATCATAGGGATGAACTGGCGCTATGCCAGTGTCAAGGGTGCCGTTGGCGTATTCGGCGTTGTTTGTTTGGTTTTGTTGTCTGCAGACATTTTCTTATTGCCACCCGGCAAGTATCTACTTCGCCACGAAGGTAGAAGTTCCTAAAAATATATATAACCCATTAGCTGGGTCTCAAAACGCGTCTACGCTTATTCGTCGAGGTATATTTCCTCAAGGGAGTTTATGAACTCCTCTTCGGTAGACGGTGATGATGGTTGCCATCTCCATGTCACTGCGGGTTGGTCTTCCGCTGGCATGTCTAATTCCTGATCCAGGCTTTCTTTCAAAGCCCTCGCTTCCGACCAGGTCAAGTCTTCTCCGACTTCCGAATGCTGTGGCGCGATACACCTTATGACTGGGGCGAATCGACCAATGATCTGCCCCAGCTGGTATTCGTACTGTTGCCTCCAGTACGGCCACTCACGTCGAAAGTGGTAGATGTAATCCAGCCGTTGAGTTATTTTGTGCCATCGGAATTCATCGGTTTGGACAAGTCTGTCCCAACCCAGTGCGTCCTGTGCCCTGAATCGTTCGATCCATTGTTCGAAGCCTCTCATGCGGCCTCGATATGTGTTCGGAACGTTCTCGTCAGGATCTGCTAACTGGTTGGCGATGCGGGATGTGTTTGGGTCATCGCTCCTCGTCAACTGCCGGTATATCGTCAGCAGCCACGCGAGCCTATGCTCGTGTTGGAACCGTACGTAATACTGCTGCCGTAGCCGAGCCGCACCTCGGAAACGCTCAGGTATTCGTCGTCTTATGCCTCGCGGCCTACATAGGGAGGAGAGGCTTGGGTATGCCTAAGACCTGCCTATAGTACGCGAGTACATTCTCTTCAACCCTGAGGTCCCAGGGCTGGTCATGTTTGCTCCGACGATAGTAGGCTCGGTATGCCTTGACCTCCTCGGGCAATGGGATACCCGAAAGTTCGAGCAGTCTGTAGTAAGAATTGATATCTTCCTGCGACCACTGCAACTTTCTGAGCTAATGTGGTTCAAGCAAACATCGCGGATCCTTCCAAATGCCGTAGAACCGGAGGGTGTGTTTTCGCTGATAGTCCTCCAATCCCACCCATCCTTTCAGCGATTTGGCTTGCTCGAACAAGGTTTTGGTAAATTTCACTCGGTCCTCATCCATCGACTTGTACCGAGCGATCCCCGGTAATGGGTTGTCGCGAAACCCCCATGTGGGTGGAATATCCCATCCGAAACATGGTGGTGTCAATGCGCAGGATATCAATTCGATGTCATTGTTGTATGCATGATCTGGGCATCGGTGAGGCCCGTATCGCTCGGGTGACGCATACGCTCTTTCCGTGAGGTGCCATCTCCGCGAGCATCTCGGGCCCCATCCTCTCCCGCGTTTCTTTGACCCTTCACACTGTACCCTCAGAAAGTTGTCCTGTTCTGTGGGCTCGTACCTCGCTTTGTCAAGGTAGTCCGAGAAGCCCCGTTCGTCGAATCGAGGCTTTGGTGGCGGCAGGTTAATCTTGCGAGGGTTTGCCTCAAACAAGTGCGGGTCTGGGACCCAATTAACCTGGTTGCCCACCAATCGTATACGGTACGGCTCCTTAGACGGTGTGAATGGGAACGTTCGTTCGTTGGTTGTGTGTGCGAGCGCCGGGCATTGTAGCCGCAGCCTGCGCTCCGCATCCGTGATATCTGGGTAAGGTGGGTAGATCCGGTGTACTCTACGTGTCAGTGGGTCATACGCGTAGCGCACCGGTTTCTGATACTCCTCCCTTTCCCGATCTGGGTCTTGGTTCAGGTGTAGGTCCATACCTCTCAACATCGTTTCCGTGTCGATGCGATATGGCCTACGCACTCCGGGTGCTACGACCCTCCACGTTCGCGGCGGTACCGGGCCCCGTTCCGAATACGCGTATATCGGACGGTCGATCGGTCCGTTTACTCCGAATATTTTATCGGAGGCATGAAAGTACGCGGGGAATACTTCGTCCATGTGCCGTCGGTTCCGGTGGCGGGCAGCGGTGGTGCTGGTACGCCGGATCCGTGGGCCGTGGCCGCTCATCGGGCCGCTTCTCTTCGGGCGGGTTCAGCTTGTCACTGTAAGCGTCGGGCTTGAGTCTATCCTCAGCGCCGACTTTCTTCCAGTATCTCAAGTGTGCTTCCTCCCTAGCGTCCATCCGCGTGAGGCTCAATTCTTCGCCATAATATAGGCTCTCGTCTTCCTCTGGGATCCACCCAAATCCCGAGTGTTGAGGGGTGTTTAGCCCTTCGGGATCGACGCCCTCATCGGTGTGTTGCGATGCAGGTGTACTGCTGTCCTCAGTCGGTGCCTCCCCCTCGTCAGCCGATGACTTCATAGGGGTCGTCAACATCTCCGACTCGACTTCAGCTTTTCCCCGTGGGGATTTCGGCAACACTAGCCTGAGTTGTGCCACCTGAAGGTTGAGCGGGTGTGAGCGATGTATTGGGACCGCCAAGGTTGCGCTGCAGGGTTTCGTTTCCCTGTGCGCCCTTGCTTGCAAGGTTGTTTGCGCCACTGCTCGGAGTGGTCATTGTGATGTGGGGTGTCTGGTGAGGTATGCATGTGACCGCACCTGAAGTTCGCTGCCTCAGATGGGTCTGGTTCGTCCGGCTGCTCCGCTTCGCGACGCCGGTCCGCCACCGGGCTAGCTGCCGGGGTCGTTCCCGCCGGACTATCTCGCGCGGATGGAGGGAGCCGTTGCCCTTCTCCCGCGATCGTTCGTAATCCTAGGTGTACTATCAGTATCACCAGGACCGAAGCCACGCACGCTAGGAGGAATCCCAGGTACTGCCCCACTAGATGTTCGGTGCCAAACATACACCGCCAGGTGCCTACATCACGTATATTTCCGTGAGTTCGTATGTATATATATATCTATATGTCAGCCCAAGCACACCGAGCAATGTGCAATGTGTGTGTCGTTCTCGTGTCGGTGTTCGACTCTTCTGCTCGTTTCCAAACGCTGGTCAACAGCGTGACAACGTGGGTGCACTCATGCCCCGGTCATCTTTGCTGTCCGCGTGTTCACCCTCGCCCTACTGCGCGATTTGCGGCGGTATGTAAATAGGGACATGTTATATTTCTTAGTGGTATAGATATGCTTATGTGTATACGTAGGGCCGTTGGGTGCCTTAGAGCCCCTTCCATCCAAACAAAGAGCAAACAAGAGCGAGCATAATATCTAGGACACTCTGTGGGGAATAACTTATCATACACCACTCATGCACTTGCCGCGGGAGGCGGGTGTGCAACTCGAGAGGAGGTGGGTATAATGTGGAATGCCAACCATATGAACGGGCATTGCTGCGCGTCAACATGGTTAGCCCGAAGCTATTCCGACCCCTGGTGGAACACCAACTACTAGCCCGTCAAGATACCTTCAGGGCCGTCGCACCTCACGGAGGGTAAGGCAGGGTCTTTTCCCGTGTATCATGTCATGTTAGGCTCTCTTTTGCTATCTCTAATAAGAATGGACTTAGGTAGTATTTTAAAAGATATGGAGTCCAAAGCCGTGTCCCTTTCCCATGGCTAGTTTCTTACTGTTGCTGCCCAGTATTGGTCTTTGGATCTCGCATACTACCCGTGTTAACTATGCTTGTGAGGTGTCACACGGCATGCTGGGCTAGGCTAGCTTACGCCTCTTCGCCTGCCCTAATTTGGCTTTCTTATATTTGCCTGGTGGTGGTGCCCCGATGAAATGGGTCGCTATGCCCTCGGCTACTATTTCATCCCACACCCGTAGGGGGATTCGACCGTGCTGTAGATCGAATGGGTAATCCAGCACCATCCTAGGCCACGCCTGTATTTGCCACGGCGTGTAGCCTTCGGACTTGTCCGTGATGCCTTTCCAGAACGTTTCGACTTGGTTGGAATCGCGGTACACTGGATAAAAAGTCCACGATTCCGGCTCGTCGAGGTCCTGGTGTGAACGATAGAACTGCAGTACGGGCGGCTCGGCTTTGATTGCCTTGCTTGTGCGCGTAACCCGAGTCTGCGGCTCCCATTCTCTCACTTTCATGAGGAAGAAATCGTTAAGGCAATCGTCGCAACATGTGCCTCTGGTGGCCGAAGAAGGTATATCTTTCCGACGTGCCAGTGCATGGTTTTCACGTCGTCGGCCGACCTCAGCTTTGATTCAGCTGGTGGGCGTCTTGGCACCGGTTCAACCTTCTCCTCCTGTTCCGACTGTAGGTGGTTGGTTGGCCCTGGCGCGATAACGTCCCCCTCGGAAGCGTCGGCTTGTTCAACCGCGACTTCGTCGGTTTCGTTATTATTCGGATCATTCCCCTCGGCTTCGGCCGGCAAGGGTTGTGTCGGGTTCTCTTTCGCCTCGGCCGACTTGTCTCGGCGCTTGGGCGGCGGACGTAAACTGTGTTCCAGCTTCTGTACCGCTTCCGTCATCGTTACGATCCAGCATGGGGTTAAAACGCATCAGCCGCCGTACATATACTACTAGCGTCTCACCCTTTCCCTGTATTCGGTATGTCAAAGCACCTACTTGTTCTGCGACAGTGTAAGGGCCTTGCCACATCGGGAAGAGTTTGACGCTAACTAAGTTGGGTACCTGGGGTACGTACAGGAAGACTAAGTCCCCTTTATGGTATTCCCCCGACTCATACTTGACCTTGTTCGGCGTCTGCTGGTTTTGTTTGTGAGCCTCTTCGGCCTCCCGTGCCTTCATGACGGAGTGTCTGGCTTCCGCCATAACTCGTAGGCGACAGGCCATCAGCTCATCATGCTCCAAAAAGCCCCCTTCCGGGAGGTTTGGTAGCACCAGCTCCTCCGGAATCCTCAAGTGCTGCCCGTATACCAGGAGATTGGGGGAAGCGCCAGTGGCTTTTCCGCCCAATGCCCTCGATGCGGTGTTGTTCATGGAGAACACAAAAGACGGTAAGGCCTTATGCCATATGTGCTGATTATCGCGACAATACTGCTGGAGCGCGGCCTTGAGCGGTCTATGGACCCTCTCGATTTTGCCGTTGCTCTCTGGTGAATATGCAGTTACGTATTTCCATTTAAAGCCCCACACTGTGGACAGCCCTTTACATTACAATAACGGTTAGAATAATTTCTGACAGCAGTTACTCGTGATATGACAGTTACGTCATTTATTATATGTCGATAGGACTGATTTACCTATTATTTACGGCTGACCTAATTAATGAATTTGGCATTGTCAGCCAGTCACATGTTATGGTTTTGCCGCCTTCACTTTGGCGGTAATAATTTTACTCAGTAAATCTCTCACAATCTGTTCAACTGCGAACTACCAAAGTGTCCCGGTCTTCAACCCGGCCTCTGTCAACTAAGCTACCGGATTTATTAATACATTGGGTTATGAGTGCTTCTGCGACGAAGGATGCGGCGACTGTGATCCTGCAAGGCAAGGCGCCTGCGTTCATCGATGGTATTAAGGGGAGAAGCTGGGATGACTGGTTTGCGAATGTAAGGGCGGATTTGTCCTCGGTCGAATGCTGGGAATATGTCGCGCCTTTGGCTGGTGTTCTGAGATGGCGGTCCGAGATTGAAGCTGAGCCTGCGGCGGGAGCACCGGATGCGGCTTACGGGGACCGGAAGGAGAACAAGAGAGAGGCTAAGGCGAGGGAGGCAAAGGCTCCTGCGGACGCAAAAGCTGGACCGGGGGCAGGAGATGGCATTAATTTGACCATGCAACAGCGACGGAAGATCATAGCCAGAAGGGCGCATATCTTCATGTGGTTGTACAAAGCGCTAGAGTACGGATCGCCGGCGGAGAGGATTGTCCGACACTTGGTCAGAGAGCCTGCGCTGCGACCGGAGGAGCTCGTCGGCATCCTGCGTCAACGCTACCAAGGGAATGCGGCCCACCAGAAGCAGAAAAGGAACAGCATCGTAAGCAACTGGCAATTTAATGCTAAAGATGATATGATGGCACAGCTGAGGGACTTTATGAGTCATTGTGAGTTCCTATAAGATAATGGTGAACCGGTCAGTGTCACACTGCAGATGCAGTTCGTGAAGACCGCCCTGGCAAAGTGTGCAGAGAAGCATTTGTGGAAGCCGTTCTTGGATGCGCAAGTTACCAATCCATCGCTGGAGTGGGACGACTTCGAAGCGGCCTTCGAAAGGAGAGTCATCGCTAATGAAGAGCAGAGGATGGCTACCAAAGAGGAGGCGGCGATGTGGGCGAACGGGCAAGCGAAAGGTGGCAAGAGCGACAAGGGGGATAAGGGCGGCAAGAGCGATAGGCCGAAGCTGGAGTGCTACAACTGTTCAAAAGGCCACAAGTACTTCAGGTGCATGGAGAAGTGTCGCATACCTGGGCACGAGCATGTAGGCAAGTCGTGCCCAACGCTCAAGGACAGGTACCGCAAGAAAATTCCTAAGGAAGAAAACCGAAGAAAGATGTCGCGGCAAATGGAGGGAGAGACCAAGGACGCAAAGGTTCTGGTGCCCCGAAGAACCCCCCGCCGCGGCCGTGTCGTGTATGGCGTTTGATCTAAGACGTCAAAGGCGAGCAACGATGGTTGATCCTGTTCCAAGATATGCAGTGGGTGAGGAGGAGTACCTGGCTCCGGCGGCGGATGGTTCGGGACTGCGGGTGATACCTAAGAAGGGTGAGAAGACGTGTGGGTATGCATTTATGGCTCAGAATGAGACGAGGTTCGTTTTTGTGGCACCACCGGAGAGCGAGGCTGAAGGGAACCAAAGCGATGGGACGGTGAACGTGGCCGACTTCTTATGGTGTTCAACAATGCTCCCCTGGCGGAGCTGCATTGGTGGATGTGGTACTACAATCTCCGCATCTCTCCGGACGAATGGGAGCACTGGGCTAGTGGACTGTCGGGGGCTGAACCCTGTGGCAAAGACGCGCCGGTACCCTTGGAATGTGAAGCGTGTAGTGTCACCCAGCCTGCCAAGCCCAAGATGTGCTCTAGATGCAAAATGGTGGCGTACTGCGATAGAGAGTGCCAGAGAGTCGACTACCCAGCCCACAAGGAGTTCTGCAAATGGACGCAGAACGAAGGCAAGGAAGACTGGGCTAAAGTCGTCGAGAGTGGCCGCGAGCCTCGGGGGTTGGGACCTCATAGTCTGAATGAAACGAGACGAAGAGGGGATGTGGATTACAGAAGGCTGCTGAGGTATTGTACCGTCAGACCGGACGTGGGGGAGAGTGCTATGGCGCTACAACCGAGGTACAACGACATCTTGCTGCTGATGGGCCCGCCCAAAGAAGCAAACGAGTATGTACAGGCGAGCTGGGACATACTGCAAGAGGCGAAGAGGCATGTGACCTCGGAACCGGAACTGGTGTTGCTACGTGCCAAAGAACGTTACTTCCCCTGGGTATATCAACTGTCTTCGATTGAGGCGGCTACAGAGCAGGCGTTGGCGCAACGACGTGCTGGGCTAAACACATCAGCTACGACAATGGGTCGAAGTGGTGGCACTAGTGATGTGATTGCAGGACAGGGGGAGTCGGCTTACAGTGAAAGACGAGTTGGACGATGGGAAGAGGAGCGAACGGTCATCACACTAGAGGGCGGTGGAGGTGATCCAGTACCCCGGAAAGTGATGGATGATGAAAAGAAGCCACCAAACACGCCGCCTACGCAGGTGGTTAGCGACAATGCACAAGATGGTGATGTGGAAATGACTGAGGAAGGGAGGTCTATGCAAGAAGGAGGGCTGCATCGCGATGGGGGAGGTACCTCTACTGGTGGAGAAGAAGACAAGGGACCTACAGCTCACATGGCGTTTGAAGATGGAGTAATGGGCGGGCAGGACCTGTATGAAGTCTATCTTGACTGCGGGTCGTCGCAGCACATGGTTCCGATAGAAGACGCCCTAAGCAAGATTGGACAGGAGGAGGGGGTGGCAGTGAGAGGGATCTCTGGGCTCATCAAAACTGTGGCGATGGGGGATACGTCGTTTACAGGCATGAATGGAGAAGGTGGGCAGCAGCAGGTGGAGATGGGGGAGACCTACGTCTTACCTACCCTTGATCGTACGCTATTCTCATCTGGTCGCCTACAGCGAACGGGTTACACAATAGTAATGCAAGATGACGAATTCTTCGTGATGAGGAAGAAGGTTGTGGTAGAGGCATGCGAAAAGATTTTGACTGGGAGCTTCGATGCTGATACGTGTCAATACCGATTTCACACGGCGAACCCACCTGGATGGAGGAAAGAGAAGAAGGAATGCTCACCGTTCCCCCAATGCAACACTGCGTTTTGGTCTACCAGCATGAAACCAAGTACTACGGTGGACATGAGTGAGATAAATGGCATATTTCACTTCGGGGAGACGATGGCACGTCAGTTCCTGAAGCAAAATGGGCTGACACCGAAGGGAAAGGCGTCTACCCTGAGGTGTGATTGCTTGGCCTGTTCTACCACTAAGATTACTAAGCACTCGTCATTTGAGGGCGCGTCGCTAACGCTATGTGCAAAGACGGGAGAGGACTGGAGTGCAGATGGTACCGGTCGTATACCGTTTCCGTTGTACGGCAACATGCCGTATTGCCTGTTGTTTGTGAAGAACGTGTCTGGATAGTATACCTGAAAGGGCATTGGAACCACACGAGGGCATCAGACATTGCTGTCAAGCAGCTGGCTGCTGTGAGGGTGTGGTCGAAGACCCAGACGGGGAACGACATGAAACAGTTCCGGACGGACAAAGAGTGGATCTCG
This sequence comes from Paulinella micropora, assembly GCA_019918135.1. Lineage (NCBI taxonomy): Eukaryota > Cercozoa > Imbricatea > Euglyphida > Paulinellidae > Paulinella > Paulinella micropora. Next base: position 126,269 of record WBZZ01003305.1, read on the forward strand.
AATGCGGTGAAAGATTTCCTCAGAAGTGAGGGGATTGAGCCCCGGTTACCCGTTCGTGCGGGCCCTAATAAGAATGCGTATGCTGAGGCAGGGATTCACATTGTTTTCTCATTGGCAGCTACGTTGCTAACCGCGAGGAGTGTGCCTGTCTACTTCTTGCCTCTGGCGGTCGACTATTCTATCTTTCTCATCAACATGCAAGCGAGAGCAGGGGCAAAGATGACGAGGCACGAGATGTTCTACAAGAGGCCAGCTCCACCCTTCTCCATCCTGAAGCCTTTTGGGTGCTTATGTGTGTACTACAAGGGTGGCAAGAAGAGCCAAGAGAAGGGAGTGCCAGGAGTGTTCATGGGGGTGAGCACAGAGGAGTCAGCCTATAAGGTGTGGAGTTACTACAAAGGTAAGCTGGTGACGACGGCGGACATGGTCGTCAGGGACTCTACTGTACATGGCTGGCCTACTCTCTACCCACGGGGCAAGATGGCATCGTCACTGCAACACAGCTTCCAAACTGCCAACCCAGTTCGAGAGAAGGGGGCCGAAAAAGGCGAAAAACCCGGTGCATTTTTTACTGCAAGTGAACAGCGACTGTTAGACAAATTGCTGGAAGTGGTAACTGGTGAAGATAAAAATGATACCGGGGAAGAGGGGTGCGTAGTGGAAGACGTGGCGGACGGACCGGAAGTGTTTTCTGCACGTGATGGTGTTCCAACTGACGAAGCTGGGGTTGTGGAGCTGGTGGTCGTTGGGGACGAGGGGTCGAGTGGTGGTCGTGCCAGAAAGGTGGGAGCAGGGGCTACTGATGGGAATGTCGGAAGGGCAGCTGCTGGTGCACCTTTGCCTCGTTCAGGAGCATTGCAGGGTCGTGCTGGAGCGGACCAGAAGAGAGATGCAAGGGGGGTGCCAGTGGTGTGGACAGGTAACACCATTGACACATCCAACATAGTTGCAGGGGTGAGGAGCAGGAAGCCAACGAAGCCAACTAACTTCCGTTCTGGTGCATACTTGGTGACGGTCCCGATTCCTCATCGAGAGGCTACTGCCTCAGGCAAATTTAACGACTCAAGGTTCAAGGACATCGACAAGCACCTCAGGTTGGGTGCTATCGTGGAGCGTCATGTGTCAGAGAAGCCTCCGGGGCAACCACTGGTCCCAACAAGATTTGTCGACTTTGAAAAGCGAGAGACGGTCGATGGTCCGGTAGTGGATACAAAGTCAAGGATTGCTGGCATTGGTTTCCGACAACCGGCGTGGCAGTACGATAGAGTGGATCTACCGACGTGTAGAGTTGAGTGTGGTCTAGGTGTGCTCTTGCGGTATTGCAGGACCTTGATATATTTGGAATGGACGAGGAGAGTGCGTTCCCGCAGGTAAAGCTGCGGGTACCGGTGTGGCTGCAACCTCCGGCTGGATACGCGCCACCTAATGTGGTATGGGAAGCTCTTGGGGGGGTCAACGGTTTGAAGCCCTCTGGCCACATTTATTGGAACGACCGAGTGGTTCCGACTCAGAAGAAGATGGGCTTCGTGCAGAGCATCCTAGAGCCGGTCATGTTCGGAAGGATTGATCCTGAGACGAAGAAGACTGAAGTATTGACGTACCATGTCGATGATAACATTCATGCTGCAGCGTCTAAGGCAAGCCGAAAGGAGTATGTGGAGAAGCTCAACGAGGAGTGGGGGAACGTGAAGGATCTAGGCCCGGTCAAACAGTTCCTCTCGCTTGAGTTTGAGGTTAGTAGGAAGGGTGGAGAATACACCATATCTATCTACCAACGCGAGTATACGGAGACGTTGATGGCAAGGTTCAAGAGGAGCGACGGGCGTCCATGGATGCCGGCCAAGACGCCGTGGTTGCCGGAGGGATCGAAGATGGTGCCGGCGCTGGGGGAGTACTCGCCACAGGAGATTGTAGGGAGTTACATCTACTTGAAAGCGAGTTGCCCGGAGTCGGTTCTTCCGTTGAATTACCTGGCTGAGCATCAGTCCGACAGGAGCAAGTTCGATTATCGAGCGGCGGAGCAGCTATTGCGCTATTTCCTGTTCGTCAAGAACAGGGGTGTTAAGTTCTCGTCGAATGACAACCGTACGCCGGAGGCGGACTCAGATTCTTCCTTAGGAAATGGAAGTCGCATGTACTCGCGAACAGGGGGTGTGGTGTTCCTGGCGGATGGGCTGTGATGGTGAGGGCTTCCAATCAGAAGCATTTAGCCACAGGCACGCAAGAGAGTGAAACTTATGCGGCTTCGGAGGTGTTGCATGATCTTGAGTCGGTGCGTAATATGATTCGGGCTCTGCCTTGGTCGGATGAAACCCATTGAAAGCCGAGTTGATGGCGACGCCGACTCTCAATGTCGACAATCAGGCTACGGTGTGTACTGCGCCGGAATCGGTGTTTGGTAAGAAGCTGCGTCATATTGCTCTGAGGCATTACCATTTGACTGAGGCGATGAGGAAGGGGGAGGTTGTGATGCGTTGGGTCCCGTCAGCAGACAATCGCGCCGATGTTCTCTCAAAGAAAATCGCTAGCCCCTCCTTGTTCAAGAAGGGGGCGGACAGACTGTCTGGACATCAGTCCAAGTAAGCATTACTGAGGATGCTTATGCTTTTGCTCATTAGAGGTGTCCTATGATTTTAGTGATAAGGTTAGAATATATTTGTGACTTCTACCTCACTAGTGACTTTATTGGTAACTACCTCTGAAATTAGGGGGAGCTTTACATTACAATAACGGTTAGAATAATTTCTGACAGCAGTTACTCGTGATATGACAGTTACGTCATTTATTATATGTCGATAGGACTGATTTACCTATTATTTACGACTGACCTAATTAATGAATTTGGCATTGTCAGCCAGTCACATGTTATGGTTTTGCCGCCTTCAGTTTGGCGGTAATAATTTTACTCAGTAAATCTCTCACAATCTGTTCAACTGCGAACTACCAAAGTGTCCCGGTCTTCAACCCGGCCTCTGTCAACTAAGCTACCGGATTTATTAATACTTTGCAGCCGAGCGGAGAGTTCGTTCGTAAACTCCGATCCCCGATCGCTGTACACATTTTTCGGCACTCCGGTATATCGGAAGACATGGTCGACCAGGGCCTCGCATGTCGATTCCGCATCCTTTTCCACCACTGGTACCGCGAACACATAATTCGAGAAGCGGTCTATGGCTGTCAGGATGTACCGATAATTGTGGGTCTCCGCTCGCGGTAGCGGTCCAACGTAATCAACATGCAAAGTTTCGAATAGGTTCTCAACAAGCTTGTATTCGCCATAAAGGCCTCTCTGAGCCTTGTTGTGTGGTGTCTTTGTTTGCTTGCAGTGTTCGCATGTGTCGACTGTGTCGGCAATTGATTTCTGCATACCATGCCACCAAAACCTGCGTGAAATAAACCATGACATTTTATCCCTTCCCGTGTGTGAGTTGAGAGCAGAGCGGTGAGTAGCTAAAAGGATCGCCTTGCGTAAGTGGGTTGGTACCCACAGTGTCCACTTTGAAGGCGTCTTTTCCCACTTACCGCCTGCCCCCTTATACCACAGGAGGTTATCATGCCAGGTCATCGTTTTCTTATGGGCTCTTATTTCTCTCGTCTCAGGATTTGCTATCGGGTCAATAGCGTGAGCAATGAAGGGGCCCCATTCCTTAGAGATCTTCGCCAACTGACCAAACACCTCGGGGCTTGCCACCGTCATATCCATGTCATCCAGCTGGAGAGCACTGGTGACTAGGCTTATAGGCCCCCTTGTTCGGTGTGTTTGCTCGGCAGCCGCGATAATCGCCGACCGTTCAGGGTGAACATGCTGAGGTACCCAGAACGACTGCCTCTTATAACAAAGAAAACGGCTAACTAGGGGGGGTCACTTTTTCCGAAATTTTTCAAGACATTATGTCAATTTCTCCCAAACTAACAGGAGCTTATTTATATTGCTTCACTGTTTGTAGAAAGCATAGGAATGATAATAAAAAGTGTTTTTATTAATGTTAAATCACTTTAACTTCAAAAAAAAGACTGATTTTTAACCGGTCCGAAACCACGTTTTACGACGATTTTTCTATGTTTATTTGGTGTCGGCAATCAGAATATAACAGCGTGCCGTTGCGATAACAAAGGAAACCAGCTTTATTTATCATTATAGCATTATTTTACTTTATTTTCCTCACTTCTACTCACAAATTAGCTTGCGGACTTAGTTTTTTTTAGGTAGGGGGACGTGTCGGGAGGGGAAGGATAGAGGAGGAGTGGAACGGAGAGAAGCATGCAACGAAGATGCAATTGATTTGCACACATATCGTTTTAAGCAAATATTAACTAATTATTATAATATTACAGAAGCTTAGTTGGATTTGAAATTGATCTGAATGATAGGTGCTCACGTGCACACGCAGGCATCAAAAAGATCAAAGTGTATCTCCAAGTGCCTACAAAAAAAAAACAAGCTGATTGCATGTACGAGCGAGGATAGCCTACCTTTGCATGCATACACATGTATTATTTGTGATTCAATGCCATTGATGCTAGAGCAAACTCAAACCAAGGTGATGAGTTAGTGTGGGTGCTGGGCGTGACGTTAACGTTCCGGGGAGGTGTGGTGTTTACACAAGAATCACGAGCTTGCAATATAGCAAGAAGTTTTGCAATATCGCTAGTCTCGTTATTCTGTTTGTTTTTGTTAGTTTTTCTGCTCTTTGGCTGCTCTTGCTCTTCTTCAGTATCTTCTTCGTCTGCCTCATCGTTTACTTCAGTCTTACCTCTTTTCTTCCTGTTCTGTTTATTCTTCTCTTTTTCCTTGGCAAGCCTGTCCTTCTCCTCTTTTTCCTTGGCAAGCCTCTCCTTCTCCTTCTCCTTCTCCTTCTCTCTTTCCTCCTTCTCCTTCTCCTTCTCTCTTTCCTTCTTCTCCTTCTCCCTTTCATTCCTCTCCTTCTCCCTTTCCTTCCTCTCCTTCTCCCTTTCCTTCTCTCTTTCCTTCCTTTCCTCTTCCTTAGCCTTGGCCATGTCTGCCAACAGCTTCTTGCTGTGAGCCTCCAGCATGGTGTTAAGGATTGATCTGACTCCTTCCTCTGACACGCCACCAGCTGCAGTCTCCTAAGCATCATTGTATATGTGTTGATTTTTGCACACACACACAAACAAACGATTTTGATACCTTTTTGTTTCCGCCAGTCTTCGTGACCTTTCCCCCTACAGAGAAATCTGACGTTTGCTTGATGACAAGGAAGACGAGAATGAGGAAGCAGATGAAAAGAAGACAAAGAAAGAAAAAGAAATACCTTTTGGAGACTTCTTGCTTGATTTAGGCTCCGGCTGAATCTCTTCCTCCTGAAGTTCTCCGACGATCTCATTCTCCGCCAAACTTCCTGTTCACATTAAAAAAAAAAAAAAAAAGAAAAAAAAAGAACGCAAAGTTGTGATATATATGTATGTCTACAATGCTGTCATGACATAACGCTTAAATGTAAAGCAAACATACCATGCTTCAATTTCTTTACTCGTGACGAAGACCGAGGTTCCCCCAGGTGAGTGAGCTCCCTCTTGCGCTGCAGAGCAAAGGCAACATAATTAAGAATGCAAAAAATAAAGCAACGTGCAAAGCAAAGGCAACATAATTTACCCGGTTCGCTTCCTGGATCAGCAAAATCTCCTTCTTTCTCCACTTGCGCAAATCTCGGGATTGGTCGGGTTCCCGACAAGGGGCAAGAGCATGGGTTTGACTTGGTTTTTAAAGTTCAATGGAGACGGAGGCAAAAGACAGGAATGCTTCAGGTTGAACCAATAAAATTTCAACAACTGAAACTCCTGCTTCTTATCACCCGTGCTATCCGGATCCAAGTCGCGAAGCGCCAGGATGGAGCGATGAGAACCTCAAACAAAGTACACGAATCTGAGTGTACTATAATCAGAATATACATATTATTTCAAATATTAATAATATTATGAGGGCATTTTAACCCCCCCCCCCCCCCCCCGGAACCCGTCTCCGGAACCCGTCCCGGAATCCGTCTTCGGAACCTAGTGCATGTGAGAAAAATATACCTCGGTTTATCTCATACTTGTTCTTGCTGCGCCAATCATCAGGAAAAGTGATTGCCAGCCTATTAGCAAAAGAAAGAAAATGCAGGCAGAAGCAATCATGAATTTACCCAGGAGCGTTTTGGGAAACTTCCCCCTCCGAAGTCTCCACTTGCGTGACCTCGTCCAACTTGAAATTGTTGTAGCGGGTGAGATACACCCCGATCACCGCCGCGGTCTCCCGCAGCTTGCCGTCATCGGTGTAATGCTTCATCAGCAAACTAAAAAGTATTCAACATCAGCCTGGCTACTTCCCCCTCCCCACCCCCGCTACCGACAACATAAGTCGCGACGCAGCCACAAAAACAACAGCAACCAGCCAAAAGTAGGGGGGATAGCGATAGAAACTCATGAAAAACAAAAATAAAACAAAAGGAAAAAAAACAGCGGCAAAAACACTCATACCGGAAGCGACGCGAGCCCCCCCCCCCCACCCACCCCCCCCCCCCCCCCTACCGACAACATAAGTCGCGACACAGCCACAAAAACAACAGCAACCAGCGAAAAGTAGGGGGGATAGCGATAGAAACTCATGAAAAACAAAAATAAAACAAAAGGAAAAAAAACAGCGGCAAAAACACTCATACCGGAAGCGACGCGAGCCCCCCCCCCCCCCCCGCCCTCCTACCATTTTGGCACCCTGTCGGAATAAACCATGGTTTGTGGGAAGCAGGAGGAGTTGGGAGCTCATATTTGCAGGGTGGCTAGCCCCAGTCTCGATGTTGATGCTGATATGATTTTTTCGGAATTCACGCAAATATTTGCATTATGGCAGTGTCCTGAATGCCAAAATCCTTTGTTTTCTTTTGCACCCCCGCTACCGACAACATAAGTCGCGACACAGCCACAAAAACAACAGCAACCAGCCAAAAGTAGGGGGGATAGCGATAGAAACTCATGAAAAACAAAAATAAAACAAAAGGAAAAAAAAACAGCGGCAAAAACACTCATACCGGAAGCGACGCGAGCCGCCCCCCCCCCCCCCGCCCTCCTACCATTTTGGCACCCTGTCGGAATAAACCATGGTTTGTGGGAAGCAGGAGGAGTTGGGAGCTCATATTTGCAGGGTGGCTAGCCCCAGTCTCGATGTTGATGCTGATATGATTTTTTCGGAATTCACGCAAATATTTGCGTTATGGCAGTGTCCTGAACGCCAAAATCCTTTGTTTTCTTTTGCACCCCCGCTACCGACAACATAAGTCACGACACAGCCACAAAAACAACATCAACCAGCCAAAAGTAGGGGGGATAGCGATGAAAACTCATGAAAAACAAAAATAAAACAAAAGAACAAAAAACAGCGGCAAAAACACTCATACCGGAAGCGACGCGAGCCCCCCCCCCCCCCCCCCCCCCCCGGTACCGACGTAAGTCGCGACACAGCCACAAAAACACCAGCAACCAGCCAAAAGTAGGGGGGATAGCGATAGAAACTCATGAAAAACAAAAATAAAACAAAAGAAAAAAAAACAGCGGCAAAAACACTCATACCGGAAGCGACGCGAGCCCCCCCCCCCCCCCCCCCCGCTACCGACGACATAAGTCGCGACACAGCCACAAAAACAACGGCAACCAGCCAAAAGTAGGGGGATAGCGATAGAAACTCATGAAAAACAAAAATAAAACAAAAGGAAAAAAAACAGCGGGAAAAACACTCATACCGGAAGCGACGCGAGCCCCCCCCACCCACCCCCCCCCCCACCCCCCCGCTACCGACAACATAAGTCGCGACACAGCCACGAAAACAACAGCAACCAGCCAAAAGTAGGGGGGATAGCGATAGAAACTCATGAAAAAACGAAAATAAAACAAAAGAAAAAAAAACAGCGGCAAAAACACTCATACCGGAAGCGACGCGAGCCCCTCCCCGCTGACAGCAATGTTATTATGTCGCGACACAGCCACAAAAACAATGGGTTTCTTACCAATCCTGCCAGGTTTTGCCTGACACGAATTTGAAGAAGCCCGGAGCATGAAAGATCCTCACCTTGCCAGGTGGGACTTTGGTATTCTTCTCCTCCTCGTCCCCATCCTCGGATGCCGCCAGCGCCTCCTCCTCCTCCTCGGATGCCGCCTGCGCCTCCTCCTCCTCCAGACTCAGGGGGGACGAGGGCTGCTCCTCCTCCTCCTCCTCCTCCTTCGTCCCCTTCCCCTTCCCCTTCCGCTTCCCCTTCTTTGCCTTCTTCTCCTCTTTCCCCTTTTTTTTCCCTTCTCCCCCCCCTTGTCTAAGACTTCCTCTTCTTCTCCTTTGTCCCCTACGTCTTCATCTTTTTCCTTCTTCGCCCCCTTTCCCTTCCCCTTCCCCTTCCCCTTCTTCTCCTCTTCCTCCTCATCATCGTCCTCTTTGTTCTTTGCTTCCTCTTTCTTCTTCTTCTTTGCCTCCTCCTCTTTCTTCTTCTTTGCCTCTTCCTCTTTCTTCTTCTTTGCCTCCTCCTCTTTCTTCTTCTTTGCTTCCTCTTTCTTCTTCTCTGCCTCCTCCTCTTTCTTCTTCTTTGCCTTCTCTTTCTTCTTCTCTGCCTCCTTCTCTTTCTTCTTCTTTGCCTCCTCCTCTTTCTTCTTTTGCTCCTCCTCCTTCTTCTTTTCCTCTTTCTCTTTCTTCTCCTTTGCCTCCTCCTCTTTCTTCTTTTTTGCCTCCTCCTCTTTGTTCTTCTCCCCCTTCC
>WBZZ01003305.1:140000-155000 GCA_019918135.1 Paulinella micropora
ATCGTGTTGTTCCAGTCTCACACTGTTACGTTTGTGTTTTAGATGGTGATTTTGCCAAGTGTGAATTTTGCACTGAGCTGGCAGCGGAGCATTCGATAGGTTTCAAGACGGAAACTGATGCTCAGGACTGGCGTCGGAGAAGTCGATTGCATAGCAAGTTGCATCGAGAAGCCCGGGTAGCCAGCATGATTCGAAAGAAGGGTGCCCCTGTCGACCAACATTCCACTGTGATTTCAACTGACATGAAACCTCCATTCAAAGTTCCTTCTTGCCGCCGCAGAGCAAAAGACTTCAAGGGGAAAATAGTCTTCAGGCTATGTCTTGGCATGACTACCTGTTACACGACCGACACTCATTTCGTTTTTGCGTATCTCGAAGGCGCAGTGGAGCATAACGTGAACAGCAATATCACTATGCTGGCTTCGATTCTGCATTTGGAGCTGTGGGATCGACGCACTATGGCATCGTGGAAGCTGTACCTGGAATGGGATGGAGCAGGCGACAACACAGCGTGGGCCATGCTTGGCTTTGCCTCTGATATTGTCGACAGAGATGTCAGGGGAGAAGTCCAGACTCATCGAAAGCCTCCAGGGCACGGTCACGACGGCGACGACCAAGACTTCAGGGTGATGGACATTGGTTTGAAAAGCTCGTTCTTCGTTACCAACATCGCCCAAGCTCTCTTCAAGGCCATGTTGGCCTTCAAAACCAAGCGAGATCGCTACGTGCTGTTGATTCTCGGCTGCAACTACGACTGGCAAACTCATTACAGTCCCTGCATGAACAAGCACATCAAGCACTACAACAGGCCGTTGGCATACCGAATCAAGAAGCTGGAGCCGGGAGCGCTTCCGACTGCGGAGATCAAGACATGGGGGGATGCCCAAAAGGAGTGGCACGGGGAGCACGACAACGTGAAAGGGGCGCCACTTCAACTGTTCGTCAAGCGTCCAGGTCAATTTTTATCATTTCTTTTCCTTGGCTGTGTTGTTCATAGACAACGTTAATATTACTGTAACATACTAATTCTCCTTATTCTGTGTGTTTTTTTCTTTCAGAGACTGACCTTCCACTGAAGCTCCCTGTCGGCCACTTTGTCAATCCCCGACTCAAAAAAGATATTCGGTATCTGGCATCCAAATACTGTGGTGAGGATGAAAAGGCATGGATCGAGGAGATGCTTGCGGGTAAGAATCTCACCAGAATTGAATTCGACGGTGAGTACATGGACGGTGGATTGCCCGGCCGTCCAGCACACATGTCCTGCACTGACGCGAAGGGGACGGAGTGGAGAGTAGAGTTTCGCCTCATCGACGAACTTCCTGTCAACTTTTGGGAGTTGCCGCCCAATCGTAAAGAAAAGATGGAAGGTCTCACGCGGCTGACACAGGAAGAGTTAATGACGTTACCGCGAACTTACTTTTGCAACGACAGAGAGGCGCCTGCACATCCAAAGTGGGTCGGCGCGAGGGAGCTCACTGCAGAGGAGAAGTTCGCACAGGATGTGGCTTTCAACTTTGCCTCAGCACCGTGGCGTAAGGTGTCGCTACTTCTTAGCGAAGCAGCAGACAAGGAAGCCTTTGCGGCGAGCCAAATGGTGATAAAGGAGCTCAAGTATTGGCTTCGAATGCATGGCGTATCCACCCAAGACGGAGATCGCAAACAATTCAAAAGGCTCAGCTTATCGACGTGGCATGGAGCCATTTTCAGGTTTGTGATTGCGGCCTCCAGGATGAGCTCTCTGCTGATGCTGCAGCTCCAGCACCTCAGCATGCTTCGGATTCAGACGGAGATGGTCGATTTTCATTTCTCATAGCTAGTATAATTGTATGCTCTGCTATGTATCGTAGCTGCATGATGATTACATTGTGTTGGTAGTAGCTGGGGTAGCGAATGGCATTGGTAGTGGCGCTCGCGGTCGTCGAGCAGGTCGGGGACGTCGCCGCAAACGCAGGGCTGCTAATGCGCAAAGGGGACGAGGAGTCTATCGCAAGCGCGCACGTGAACCGCGCGAATCAGAGACAGAGCCATCGCGGCGCAGGCGCCGTCGAGTTCCTGGTCCGGAACCGTGGGAATGCACCATCTGCCACTACGAAAACGAGGAGGGAGGCGACAGGTGTGGCCTCTGCTCGTGGGATGATCAATCAACGAGCGACCAATCAACGAGCTCAGATTCGGATCTGCCGCTCCTGTAGAAGTCCTCCAATCTACAAACGTGGAAGTTTTTATGTACATCCGCCTGCAATCGTGCGTCTGAATATGTTTCGCGTGTTTATTTAGGTATCTGAACAGGCGCTTGGGTCATCGTCCACTTTTTCGTTTGATTTGAAATTGATCTGATTGTAGATCATATAAGGTAGCTACTATTAAAGAAAAGCATTTTGATTGCATCTGTTTTGTATGAACCTAGTTGCTGTCACGTCCTCACTGACAATCCCTTTATTCACCCCACACACCCACCCACACTCCACCCCCTTCATCTCTCACCCTTCTAAAAGCATCTTTCTAAGGAAATTAAACAATAATATAATAATGATATGGTAATAGTAGCAGTAATAATCATAAAGCTAATAAGAACAGGTGCATCACATCGGACTTACATCGATTCCTCACCTCCGCCCCTACCCCTACCCTACCGACACGTCCCCCTACCTAAAAAAAACTAAGTCCGCAAGCTAATTTGTGAGTAGAAGTGAGGAAAATAAAGTGAAATAATGCTATAATGATAAATAAAGCTGGTTTCCTTTGTTATCGCAACGGCACGCTGTTATATTCTGATTGCAGACACCAAAAAAACATAGAAAAATCATCGTAAAACGTGGTTTCGGACCGGTCAAAAATCAGTCTTTTTTAAGTTAAAGTGATTTAATATTAATAAAAACACTTTTTGTTATCATTCCTATTCTTTCTACAAACAGTGGAAGCAATATAAATAAGCTCCTGTTAGTTTGGGAGAAATTGACATAATGTCTTGAAAATTTTCGGAAAAAGTGACCCCCCTAGTTAGCCGTTTTCTTTGTTTTATCCCCGAAAAACGCGTTAAAGGAGTGTTCATGTTCATGGGTCTGACCCGGCTTTATATCCCTCTCGCTGAGGATGTCCGACTGGGTGTCGATCTCCTCCAGCAGGTCTTGCCAGTCCTCAGCTTCGTGTTGCGCGCAGCACACGCGACGTATGCATTGCAGCTGGTCCAACAGTTCAGCCTGAGAATCGGGCCTATATCCCGGTGTCCAGCTTTGCGCGTTGGTGGCCATGTATGCCATCCCCGCCGGCAACGTGTCTTTGAAATCTGCTGTAGGCTCCGTGGCCGTCCAATCATCATCGGCTGTCCATCCGACTAGGCAGGCCGTGGGAGTTTCTAATGCAAAGCGGTCTAATCCGTCGCCTACGGAGCCTTTCACCCGAGGCATCCGTGATAGGCTATCTGGGACCGTATTTTCTTTACCTTTAATGTACTCGATGGTGAAATCATACAAGGCCAGCTCCGACTGCCATCGGGCCAGTCGTCCCGTATGTTCTCGGTCCATGAGCCATCTAAGGTTGGCGTGATCTGTTTGAACCAATATGTTCGGAGCACCCCACAAGTACTCCCTCAGCCGACTGAACGCCCAAACTATCGCCAACGCTTCGCGTTGTCTGGTGCAGTAGTTGACTTGTTCGGGCGTCAACTTCTTGCTGACGAACATGATCGGTCTCAACTGTTTGTAGTCAGAGTCGTATTGTTGTAAGACGGCCCCGACCGCGTATTTCGACGCGTCGGTTGCTACAACAAAACGCTTCTCAAAGTCGGGGAGAACCAAGACCGATCCGCCCTCTGTGAGGGGGTTTCGTGTCAACGCCTCCTTCAGCTTTGTGTATACCTCCGCCGCCTTTGGCGGCCATTCGCCATCCGGGTCGCCGTGAAGGCAGAAGTCCCGTAATGGTTTGATGAAGTCCTGGAAGTTCGGGATAAATTCCGAGTACACCTGTGCCATACAGAGGAAGGAGTGCAGCGCTGTGCGTGTGTTTGGGCGTGGAAGAGAACGGATAGCGTCCCGCTTCTCCGGCTTCAACACTATTACCCCATCCTTGACTCTGTACCCTAGATAATCGATGTGGTCCTTAGCGAACGAACACTTCTCTAGGTTCAACCTGAGGCCGAAGGCTTCTAGGCGTCTCAAGATGTCCGACACGTGAGCCAGGTGCTCCGCTTCTGTCTTTGAATAAATAACGATATCATCGATGTAACAAAAGCTACACTGGTTAGTATGTCCGTAAGTTTCGGTGAACTTCGGATCACCGTACTTCGGGTCGGACAGAGCTTGATTCATGCAATCCTGAAAGATAGCCGGGGCGGTTTTCAATCCCATCGGGAGGACTGTCCACTGGTACAGTCTCCCGCCGACGGCGAAGGCCGTCAGTGCCCGACTCTCCACATCCAAAGGGATGTTCCAGAATCCATTCTTCAAGTCTAGCTTTGTAAAGAACTTAGCATCCCGGAGTCGGTTGAGGCCATCCCGTATACGGGGTATTGGTGCCTCAACGCTCTTGATGATCTTATTGAGCCTCGTGTAATTGATGCAAAATCGTTGCTTGCCATCCGGCTTTGGCGCAAGCTGAACCGGTGATCGGTACTCCGACCATGACGGGTCTATAAGCCGTCTAGCCAACGTATCTTGGATCATTTCCTCGCAGATCTGCTCCTCCTTGTAACTGAGGCGCGATCCACGGAGACGAGGCATCGTCTGTCCCACTTGTCGCTCTATCTTAGCAGCAGTGTGCGTCACGCCGCCGGCTACAAGGGGTCTAAAAAGCGTCTTATTCTTCAGAAACTGAGCCTTGAGATCCCGAACAAAGTCTGGTGACCCTGACTGTCGTGCCACGACTTCGTCGATGATGTCTTCGACCGGTTTCTGGTCTCTCGGGTCATCCGGGTACTCTAAGATGGAGTCAGGATCCTCAACCTCATCCTTCGCGTCCCTGCCTGGGTATCGCGTGGTGGACTGGTTGTCTCATGTTGCAAATTCCTGAAGTTCTACTAACATATCGGCGTATTGTTTCGCTGCCGACTTGTGAAAGAACCACGGAAAGATCTGAAAGGCAATTTCCCGCATGTCATCCACCTTTCGGGTCATTAGTTTGGTTCTGTATGCCAGACCATCCTGCCTTGATCCCAATCGGAATGCCATGAGTGGTTTAGCGTGTCGACTAGGTATCGGTATCGGGTCATCGACCACCCTATCCAATACATCCCTCCACCACATCACGGTGGGGTGTATCGGGAGTATAATGGTGATGTCTTCGCCCCGATCCAACCTGTCAGCCAGAAGTTTCGGCACCTTCGATAGGTTCTCGGGCTGTATAGGCTCCGATCAATTGTACCATAGTTTTAACTTTTCCATCACATTATCGTCCTCTGTGAGGCGTTTAGATGCATGGAAAACCAAGCTCCATTTGACCCTTATGAATTCATGAGGCCGTTTCTGCCCTCCCCCATATAGGTAGGTTTGGTCAAAGCCGTGCCATGATTCATCCTGCTTCCGCAGCAGCAAGATTTGGGCCTCGCGCTCAGCTGCTAAATCCTCGAAGCCCGCCCATGGGCCGGTCAGCTCCTGGACATAAACATTCGTGTATACCCATGCTGTGCCAGCGGGCGTAACACGCTGCTGTGTCCGTATATCATGCGGTATGGGGGGTGCGGGCGATCAAGGTCACCTGCGCTCTTCCCCTATACGGATGATCTACCGAACGTTCTGGACTAGGGTTAAAGTATGGGGTATTCCGCCACATGTTGGCCCCTTCCATATTTAGTAACATCCTGCCCTAATAAAAGCTGAGCTTCCATCATCTTCAGATCAGGTTTACCCAGCACTATTGTTCCCGGGAAATCTGGCACCACCAAGACGTGTATTGTGTATGTCATGCCAGTCGGGAATTTCACCGTCAACGGAATACGACCAATGATCGCACTTCTTCCGTCGTTAGCACCCCGGATATATTCGAGCTTCCCTTCGCGCGTGAAATCGAATAATTTTCCGAATTTATCTATAAATCTTTTTCCCGCGAAGGTGATTTGTGCCATGCTATCGTTACCGGTGTCCAGGTGGGCGTTGAGCTCCCGCCAAAATAGACGGGTGTAGCTCATGTCCCTTGCCACCGCTGCAGGGAGGTCCTGGGGTTCGGCTGTCGACATGAGGGCTTGTTGCAGTTCCATCTCAGCATACCTGCGTGCCATCCGGCGTTGTGCATCGCCAAGCTTGTCCGGGTCCACCAAGGGTGTTAGTCCCATCTGGCTTACGACCGCCGGAGCAACGCGTGGGCCATCCCGTGGGCCCGGGGGCACTACAGGATTCTGTGCTGTGAATGGTGATGCAGTATACATGTTGTCTGTGTGTGGGGGAAATGCATGGTCCATATGCGGTATATTCGGGTGATTAATATCGGAACCGGCCACCGTTCCCGGGGCTAGTCGAACACCACGACCGAGCAAAGACCGTTGAGGTGCTATTTGTTGTTTTGCCCTGGCTTTAATGTTAATCACCTTGTTCTCAAAAGGGGCTGTTTTCTGTAGTGAGGCGACTGGGATGGAACCTGCCTTGCTTACGCAGGTGTCTGCTGTGCGGACACGGCAACTTAGCCCGTCCATTTTACCATCATCCTCACTAGCCGCCTGTGCGACATCGTCTTCGGGTGGAGATGGGTGAGGGTCCGCCTGTACATTGTTGCGGAAGGTCGTCACCTCAGGTGAAGGTGGACGGCCACGACTACCGTTGTGCCCCTCTGTTATCTCTTCGCTCACCCCTGCCGTAGCAGTACTATTGACTGTGATCGAGGGGTCTGTGACCCCCGCAATACTATCTACCTGCGGTGTAGAAGGGGGCACAGCAACCCTAGCCGTCGGTGACTCGATACTGACTTGTGTCACCTGACCTGGCGTTGGTGTAGCCTTCATTCTTACTGTCTTATCTACTACTGGTGCGGGTGGGGACACAGCAACCCTAGCCGTCGGTGACTCGATATCGGCTTGTGTCACCTGACCTGCCGTTGGTGTGGCCTCCATTACCATCACCCTATTTGCCAGTGTTTCTGTCACTACTGCGCCTGTCCCGACAACTAGTCCATCACCCTCTGCGGTGGCTATCGTTTCCAACGGGTGTGCAAAACGCACCCGCTTACGTGCCCCGGGGTGTGTCCTTTCCGTTGATTGTCTAGGACTTGAGTTTGCGCTTCTTGTAGGACTTGTGTCCTGCTGACTGGCCGTGGCCTGCACAACACACGTGACGTGTTGCTTGCGTTTGCGTTTGCGTTTGCGTGCTGTGGGCTTACCCATCTGGCTCAGGAGTGACTCCTGTCCGGGCATGTATGCCGCGAACTTGTCGGCCGCCGGGATTGGCTCTTGAGCATTTCGGCTTCCGCATCGAAGGCGGCGCACCAACTCGCCACTTGCCCGTTTGGCATCAGAGAGACCCGTCCGTGTTCATCAACGTCCGGAATGGCAAGTTCATGTGTGCCTGCTGTTTCGGGCAAGGCACCCAATCGCCATCTTCCGGCCTCTTGACCTTCGACTCTCCCGCCTTGTATCTGCGTATATACCGCCTCATCGCTATTGGGTGCTGTGGGGTGCCCGGGAATGTGTGCCATCGTTGACACGACTTTCCCATGAGGCAGGGCCATACCCAAAATCGATGTTCTGGTAAGCACTTAAAAGCCAGTGCGTGGTGAAAATAATCACAAAGTATTAGACTTGACCGTTGGCGGGTTGCCAAGGTCGTCTAACCTCTGTACCCCGTACGGGCATCCAGCCGGACCAGGGTCGATGGCTAATGAGATGAGAGGTTGATTGGTTTGCCGTGGGATTGTACATGCTTTCTTTTTGTTTGACGCCGGCTGACGTGGGGGCGGGGCCCCTTGTGTCTGGCTAACCGGCGGTGGTGTGGGATGTAACATGGGGGTGGTAAGGGCGGTGGTGAGTAGATGGGCATGGTAAACTGTGGTGCTTGGTAAGTATGAGGTGGTGATGTCAAGCCCACCGATGGCGGAGAATGAAATCCCGAAGTGGATTGTTGGGCATATGGGTTAGGGCTACCCCCCGCTGGAGAGGATGTAGATGCGTATGGGTTTGAATTTCGCGGCCCCTGGCCCCAATACGGGTTCGAGGAGCTCGATGAGCTCGACGACGATGACCAGTATGGGTTAGGTGAACTCGAGGGGGATCTCTGAAATAGGAGCTGGACCCCGTATAAGAGTGGTCTCCCCATGAGGTGGATGTGACGAAGGACAGTATGTCGAACTGTGGTTCGTTTGCCTTGGCCTGATGATCAGGCAACGACAATCCCACAGCCTGCATGGCCTGCAGCAAGATGTTTGCCCGTCGCATACGTTCGTCCTTGTTCGATTTAGAGCCGAAGATTTTCTTCACAAAAGTTGCATCCCACGCGGATACTTCGACCGATCGGTCAACGCGAAAACTCTGAAGCGAGAATGCGCGGTCATCGGCATCCTGTGCCTGTGACAAGACGTTGCGAATGTATCTTTCCCCCGTTGTTCGGCCTTGGGTGGTCGTTGCTCTAGTGATGCCCTTAAGGACTGCCACTAGTAACATCGCCAAATCAGCACGAACTAGGGGCGTGATCAGCTTTTGTGGAAGGTCCACGATTTCGTTGTGTGGCACATCGGCTTCCCACATACGTTGTCCAATTGCCAACACCAGGTCGGCGACGATAACAGGGTCGCACATGAAACCCCAGTTGGCCCCCTTTACTAATTGTTCGAGCAGGTAATGAGGTCGGCCGGGAGGCTTCAATTGTTCCCCTTGAATCAGTCGGCCCGCTTCCTCATCCCATCGTGGCCACTTGTGCATTCACAAGTCTTGGGATGCCCAACGACTGGCTTTGTTGGCTAATATCTGTTTAGTGTCAGCAGCGGTTAGACTGAACTGTCCAATCGTGCTGTCTAGACACGTATAGCCCAACAAAAGCAAGATACCTTCGCCATAATCAATATTGACTTGCGGGTTATACTTGCCATAGTCAAAAGTTGTGGCCTTGTCAAGCCGAATCAGAGCTCGTTCGACCAGTTTGTCGATCGCTTTCTTTTGTTCTTCCGTGGTGTTTGAAGGTCGGTTGTGTCCGCCACCCCCCTGGTTTCCCTGGGGCGGGACAACTACCGTCTTGTGAAAGAAGACGAATGTCGTTCCCTCTGGGACGACGGTTGCTCTGCCATCATTGCCATATGTGACATGAACCTCGTTCGCTAGGCGAATTCGGAGGATGTCACTGATGGTCTGTGCTACTAACTCGCACATAGCGAGGAAGTTGCACCAATAGAGCTTTACTGCCGGATGGGGAGCGATTTTCTTTTCCACCGCCTTACCACCTCTAATAGCCTTCTCAAACACCATGGTGGCCTTGAAGTATTTGAACTTCGTTGCCATCCTACTCACCCATGTCCACTGATGCTGTTCGATTGTATCAAGCAGCTCGTTAAGGGTGTCCCGGGCTTGGGCAGCTGCTGTTGAATCGTCCTCAGAGGGGAGAAGCTGTTTCTTCCAGCTCTTGTGCTCTGTGAGGGTGAGATTCCAAATTGCAACCGCAGCACTCAGGTTTCGTGCTGAAACTATATTCCAAGCTTGTATCTCCGAGATAAACACCAGCAACCCTGCCGAGTTGGGCCACTTTGTGTCTGTAGCTAGTTCTTTATCTGGGTCCTGTGTGAAAGGAAAAGTGAGAGAGGGTTGCAGATCCTTTTTCTCGACGAATAAGGTATTCAGCAGAGCTGGGTACCTTTGGTGGTTTATCTGCCACGCTTCGTCTAATAAGTGCCCTGTAGAGGTCCATAACATGATGTATGGTAGCGGTACCATTTGCAGTAAGGCTCGGATTGAACAAATGCATTAGTCCAATAGCCCCTTGTATCGAGGGTTCCTTGAACATACACCTGTACCAAGTTGCCTCCTCGTACATATTATTCGGGAAAAGATGCATCGAGTTGTCGTTTGGGTTTGTCCCATGTTCCTCGTCATCTTGAGGGCTGCCTGGCCATCCCTCGGCTGGGCATCGGTATCGGTCCAGCACTACCTTCGTTTGAATTGCACGAGCCGGAATTACCAACCCATTGTCGGGCCCTCTCCATGGGGAGCGAGGGACAGGTTCCTCCTGTGCTCGTCCTCCTCCCGTTGCGGGAGTGGTAAAACAGCCGCCTGTGGCGGGCGTGTCGTTACCGTCTGCTTCGAGTTTTATAGCGATGGATGATCTCGTTTTAGAGCCTATCCACGCCATGTTCAGTGTGCCCCTGAAGGGTTGAAACGAGCAGATGGAGTCGTATGTTCTCGTGTTGTGTAAGTGTGCTGTTGTGTTTGTCTTTTGTTGTCGTGTGTTCTGTTCACTGTGTCGTCGATGCTTGTGTCAAGCACAATGTTATACAACACGACAACCAACTCACACCCAACACAACAATCAACAAATAACAGTCAAGGAATTGGTGGACTCACCCTCCCCCTCTGTCGGGGAAGCTTTGCTGTTCCTTCTGCCAAGCCAGACGATGTGTACGTGTGCACCCTGACAAAGTACACCACACTTGTGCTTCACAAACAAGTCGGTTAGCAACCTACTCCACCTCGTGCGTACACAATCAAGAATCGTTCAAAAAGGTTTTCAATGATCCTTTCTGGGTTCTCCTCGTGAGGAGTATGTGTAGGTATACGTGTAGAAGTGTTGACAGAACTGAAAGGAGGGTGTTTTCCTTCTCCTTGTGCGTGTTTGTTAAGCACTCCTCTGCTCGACAATGTGTCGACAATCACATCAGTGAGCCCCCTAATGTTTCTGTTCCACTGAGTACACTTTCTATGCACCTTACACACTCCAATCACACTGTTTGAGGTGTCAAAATTGTACACACAACGAGTGTCTTGTCGTGCCGCTTTATGGGCCTCTGTGCAAGATTTCACTGTTGTTTTTGTGCACTGCAAGCTACTAACACCTCCCCAACTCCTTTCCTACACTCCTCCACTACCTTTCCTTCGCTTTGCTTAGGGGAGTGGCTATTTTCAAATTGCTGAATTGAAATTTGGAGGATATAAAAAATTCTAGGCTGGGACTCCACTTTAGTCGGTTATAATCAAAAGATATTATTTAATGTAAGCTGGGGTATTTATCCTTCCAATTCCACAGCACTCTGAGAATAACCTAATCTTCCTCCTCTACAAAGAGAGGAAACCAGTATGGCGGAAAATGTAGGAGACTGTCAGAGCTAAGCAACAAAAAGGAAAAAGAGAGGCATTTCCCAGTGTCACCCCTAACGATAATATTATACGGCTTAAAAAAGTAGTACCGGTTATGAATCGTAATATTATCGTTTTCAACCGGCTCAAAAGTATATAAATAAAAACGGATATAACTACATCTTAAAGAGATATAGCTCTTTTATACATCACTGTGTATAGGGGTATAAGAAAAGGTCGCATATTTACCTATCTGCGCCTACAAATGTAAGTGCTCTACATTATAAGCTAAGGAAAGAAAGTCCCCAACTACATGTGGAGGTGGGGAGAGAGAGAGAGAGCAGGAAAGCAATCAGCAAGAGAGAGAGAGAGAGAGAGAGTAAAGATAGGGTTGAGAGAGGAGGAAGAGGAAGCTGAGTTAGACTCAGAGTCAGGGTCAGACAAGGAAAACATTACCTCTTATTTTACTGAGACAGAAATGCAGCCTACCTTAGGGGGAGATAGTGGTAAGAGTGAGCAAAAGGGAGGAGAAGAGCAGGTGGAGGAGAGGGGGAGAGTGAGTAGTCAGCTTTCACCTACTTATTCCACACCAGCAACGACAACAATCAAGACAAAGAGCAAGGAGCAAGTAGAGGAAAAAGAGAAGGAAGATAGAATGATAGTAGCATATGAGGAGAGTTTGGAGCATGAGATGAAAAGGCAGAGAGAGGAAGCTTTTTCGTTTGTGTTTGACAAGCTAGTGGGTAAAGCCAAGAGGAGTGTGGCGGATTTGGTGAGAGACACCTCACCAGACTTTGGTCAGAGCTTGCACATTGTGTGGGCAAGACTGACCAAAAGGTTTGGTAAGGTGAGTGAGGAGGATGCACAAGATAAGATAAATGCGATGAATGCATGGACGTTTGATGAGGGGTGTGATTATGCTCCGCAGTTTGATGCGTTTGTTGCGTTAGATGAAGAGCTAAAGGCAGTAGGCCATAAAACACCCAAAAGAACAATGGAAACAATAATCACCAATGCTCTACAAAACCCTGAGTATGCGTCAGAGGGGGTGAGAAAGGATTGGGGAGGATGAATGAGCACGCTGAAGATGAATAAGAAGCAGCATGCATGGTCTTTTGAGGAATGGTGGGAGGAGTTGGAAGAAAAAGCGTTGGAAATAGACAGAAACAAAGAAAAAGAGGAGAAGATGAAGAAAGAAAAAGCACACGCAGGAAAAGATGCCAACAAAAGAGAGGAAGGGCAGAGAGGCGCTTGTTTTTGGTTTCACATGTGCCAGTGGGTCCTTTTGCACAAGGAAAACCATGTTCAACACAAACACAGTCACAGAACAAATAAACACCTTTCGGATTGCACTCCCCCCACTGCCCACTGCCCACAGCAACCTTACAGTCTTTAATGAGCAGAGCTACAGGCAGCTACAGTCCGTCTTGTCCTGCTGTCTTCCCACCTTGCCCTCCTGCTACACACACGCAGAGCAGAGCGTAGGTAGTGACTACAGTGATCAGCTGTAGCCACACAAATTTGAAATGCGCGCTTTTCTGATGGGGGTCACTTAAGGCCCGGTAGACCCCAACACCCCTTGAACGAAGGTCTTCTTCTGCGATCCCTTAGTGCAGAAACGCTCCAAGGCCCATAACCCAAATGGAGAAAACCCTCGAAACTTCTTCTTGGCTACAACCGGCACTTGGGGCGTCCCCCTACCGGCTTGCGACTTCCTACGAAGAAGAATTTAACAATATTGAACAATTCCCGCCAGTCTAACTGACGACGTCACACAAAAGATGTACCTCTAGAAATTGACCCACGTAACGCACGGATATGGGTGAAAATGGTAATGGTAAAAAGCTGGTGCCACCAGTACCAGGATAAGCACTATCAATGACTGTATTAATTACTAATAATACTACTAACAGTAACGACTACTGCTAACGGATAATTGAGCAATAAGTACATAATGGAGGAGAAAGGATCTAATTAATCTCCAATGTCTGCGCCTACATTATATCATATATATTTATAAAAAAAGAATTTTGAAAAGTTTGACTGTCCTTATTATTAATATTTATGTTTAATACATATATCAAGTCAGTTAATAAAAAAAAAAGCAGGTTTTCAATAGTATTGCTAGTGAGTAGCGACATTTAACCAATGTAAGATCAAGAGGTTGCCTGGGGAGGGGTTCCCATTCTGTAGACACTTGGTCTTTATTGAGACAGAAGGAAACTGAACCCAACACCGTGACGGGCTCAATCAAATTGAACTAACTACCCGCCTAAACTTGAATAAAGGAAATACAAATGAGTAAAATATGTAAAGCAATGATCAGTCCTATAAAGGAACTGAGTAATAACTATGTAAAACATGTAGATGCCGATATGACTAAATACTATATTAATAAATTTGTCCATTGCTTCCCCTATTTAGGAATAGCGGCCGATATGAGCCAACATAGTAAATGTCATAAAGCCAGACAACAGCCAAACAAGTTAATTAATAAATATGGTCACAATTCAAACAGCAAAACCTTAAACACATCGTTAAGCACTAAGCACATGAACATCATTATTAATATCGCATACATGAGCAATCCACACCGTTCGCGGGGAAAATGACCAACACACAATATGAAGATACATATATGTATATGTCAACGTCAATACATTAATTAATGTATGTTCAACTGTGTTACAGTGTCACGAGCACAACCAAGTAAACGGACGAGATGCTGACAAGCACAACGAACAAACTAGTAATAATGCAAGTGAGCTATCCTACGTCTCCAGTGGAGTTCGGCAATATAGCAACACATAAGCACAACAAACAAACTTCCTCACATAGGCGTATGTCTCCGGATCCTCCGCCAAATAATAACTCACACATACTCGCAGCAACAACCACGACGATAAAGCAATTCATACTCACAAAGCAAACACGTATGTAAATACGATCCTCACAGATTCGTGCCAAATAATAACTCACACATACTCGCCGCAACAACCACAAAGATAAAGCAATTCTTACTCACAAAACTGCCCAAAGCAAAACACGTATGAAAATATGAACACACACAAACAGGTATCTCCCTTTAACTCCTTATCCATTAATGTATATAATAGAAAAGGAAATAAACTGAGCAATACAAAGAGTCCAAGGGTCCTTGCCCTATGCCGGCAAGTCAGAGAGAGGAGAGAAGAGAGAGAAGAGCAACAACTGTCCGGTCTCAAAGGAACAAAAACAAAAAAATTCCTATGACGTACGTTGTTCTCCCCCTACGTCCAGAACTGTCACAGCAAACGACGACTAGCAGTCCTCCTGCTTCCCAAACTAAGCAAAAGCCCCGCCGAAACACGAGCAACAGAAAAGAAATAAATTTCCTTACTTCCCTCCCTTCCTTTGCTTCCCAATTCCAACGCTAAAAGTCGTCATGTCCCGTCCGACTGCAACAAGGAAAACTCAACGTCCACCGTCGCCAAAAACGAAGGCTGCTTTCCAACAACATACATCCAACCTTGCCAACACCTTTGCAAATACCAATACTGAAAGTCACCGACTAAAACTTAACCCCAGTCCATTAACAATAACATTTGCATCCTTCACTTTCCCACAGTTCAGCAATGTCCAACGAAGTCCTTTGAACGTCCAAACCACTCAAAAACGCAGAAAACGACGCATACGACCCTAAACTGCTGCCCAGCTCAAACTGCCGGAACACACACCACAGATCACGCCAGGAACGAAAAACAGGAAACAGCACCACCTGCTGCTCAGCAACATTTGGAAAAAAATGTCCGAAACCACCGGTA
>WBZZ01003305.1:160000-180000 GCA_019918135.1 Paulinella micropora
CAGGGTCGCACATGAAACCCCAGTTGGCCCCCTTTACTAATTGTTCGAGCAGGTAATGAGGTCGGCCGGGAGGCTTCAATTGTCCCCCTTGAATCAGTCGGCCCGCTTCCTCATCCCATCGTGGCCACTTGTGCATTAACAAGTCTTGGGATGCCCAACGACTGGCTTTGTTGGCTAATATCTGTTTAGTGTCAGCAGCGGTTAGACTGAACTGTCCAATCGTGCTGTCTAGACACGTATAGCCCAACAAAAGCAAGATACCTTCGCCATAATCAATATTGACTTGCGGGTTATACTTGCCATAGTCAAAAGTTGTGGCCTTGTCAAGCCGAATCAGAGCTCGTTCGACCAGTTTGTCGTTCGCTTTCTTTTGTTCTTCCGTGGTGTTTGAAGGTCGGTTGTGTCCGCCACCCCCCTGGTTTCCCTGGGGCGGGACAACTACCGTCTTGTGAAAGAAGACGAATGTCGTTCCCTCTGGGACGACGGTTGCTCTGCCATCATTGCCATATGTGACATGAACCTCGTTCGCTAGGCGAATTCGGAGGATGTCACTGATGGTCTGTGCTACTAACTCGCACATAGCGAGGAAGTTGCACCAATAGAGCTTTACTGCCGGATGGGGAGCGATTTTCTTTTCCACCGCCTTACCACCTCTAATAGCCTTCTCAAACACCATGGTGGCCTTGAAGTATTTGAACTTCGTTGCCATCCTACTCACCCATGTCCACTGATGCTGTTCGATTGTATCAAGCAGCTCGTTAAGGGTGTCCCGGGCTTGGGCAGCTGCTGTTGAATCGTCCTCAGAGGGGAGAAGCTGTTTCTTCCAGCTCTTGTGCTCTGTGAGGGTGAGATTCCAAATTGCAACCGCAGCACTCAGGTTTCGTGCTGAAACTATATTCCAAGCTTGTATCTCCGAGATAAACACCAGCAACCCTGCCGAGTTGGGCCACTTTGTGTCTGTAGCTAGTTCTTTATCTGGGTCCTGTGTGAAAGGAAAAGTGAGAGAGGGTTGCAGATCCTTTTTCTCGACGAATAAGGTATTCAGCAGAGCTGGGTACCTTTGGTGGTTTATCTGCCACGCTTCGTCTAATAAGTGCCCTGTAGAGGTCCATAACATGATGTATGGTAGCGGTACCATTTGCAGTAAGGCTCGGATTGAACAAATGCATTAGTCCAATAGCCCCTTGTATCGAGGGTTCCTTGAACATACACCTGTACCAAGTTGCCTCCTCGTACATATTATTCGGGAAAAGATGCATCGAGTTGTCGTTTGGGTTTGTCCCATGTTCCTCGTCATCTTGAGGGCTGCCTGGCCATCCCTCGGCTGGGCATCGGTATCGGTCCAGCACTACCTTCGTTTGAATTGCACGAGCCGGAATTACCAACCCATTGTCGGGCCCTCTCCATGGGGAGCGAGGGACAGGTTCCTCCTGTGCTCGTCCTCCTCCCGTTGCGGGAGTGGTAAAACAGCCGCCTGTGGCGGGCGTGTCGTTACCGTCTGCTTCGAGTTTTATAGCGATGGATGATCTCGTTTTAGAGCCTATCCACGCCATGTTCAGTGTGCCCCTGAAGGGTTGAAACGAGCAGATGGAGTCGTATGTTCTCGTGTTGTGTAAGTGTGCTGTTGTGTTTGTCTTTTGTTGTCGTGTGTTCTGTTCACTGTGTCGTCGATGCTTGTGTCAAGCACAATGTTATACAACACGACAACCAACTCACACCCAACACAACAATCAACAAATAACAGTCAAGGAATTGGTGGACTCACCCTCCCCCTCTGTCGGGGGAAGCTTTGCTGTTCCTTCTGCCAAGCCAGACGATGTGTACGTGTGCACCCTGACAAAGTACACCACACTTGTGCTTCACAAACAAGTCGGTTAGCAACCTACTCCACCTCGTGCGTACACAATCAAGAATCGTTCAAAAAGGTTTTCAATGATCCTTTCTGGGTTCTCCTCGTGAGGAGTATGTGTAGGTATACGTGTAGAAGTGTTGACAGAACTGAAAGGAGGGTGTTTTCCTTCTCCTTGTGCGTGTTTGTTAAGCACTCCTCTGCTCGACAATGTGTCGACAATCACATCAGTGAGCCCCCTAATGTTTCTGTTCCACTGAATACACTTTCTATGCACCTTACACACTCCAATCACACTGCTTGAGGTGTCAAAATTGTACACACAACGAGTGTCTTGTCGTGCCGCTTTATGGGCCTCTGTGCAAGATTTCACTGTTGTTTTTGTGCACTGCAAGCTACTAACACCTCCCCAACTCCTTTCCTACACTCCTCCACTACCTTTCCTTCGCTTTGCTTAGGGGAGTGGCTATTTTCAAATTGCTGAATTGAAATTTGGAGGATATAAAAAATTCTAGGCTGGGACTCCACTTTAGTCGGTTATAATCAAAAGATATTATTTAATGTAAGCTGGGGTATTTATCCTTCCAATTCCACAGCACTCTGAGAATAACCTAATCTTCCTCCTCTACAAAGAGAGGAAACCAGTATGGCGGAAAATGTAGGAGACTGTCAGAGCTAAGCAACAAAAAGGAAAAAGAGAGGCATTTCCCAGTGTCACCCCTAACGATAATATTATACGGCTTAAAAAAGTAGTACCGGTTATGAATCGTAATATTATCGTTTTCAACCGGCTCAAAAGTATATAAATAAAAACGGATATAACTACATCTTAAAGAGATATAGCTCTTTTATACATCACTGTGTATAGGGGTATAAGAAAAGGTCGCATATTTACCTATCTGCGCCTACAAATGTAAGTGCTCTACATTATAAGCTAAGGAAAGAAAGTCCCCAACTACATGTGGAGGTGGGGAGAGAGAGAGAGAGCAGGAAAGCAATCAGCAAGAGAGAGAGAGAGAGAGAGTAAAGATAGGGTTGAGAGAGGAGGAAGAGGAAGCTGAGTTAGACTCAGAGTCAGGGTCAGACAAGGAAAACATTACCTCTTATTTTACTGAGACAGAAATGCAGCCTACCTTAGGGGGAGATAGTGGTAAGAGTGAGCAAAAGGGAGGAGAAGAGCAGGTGGAGGAGAGGGGGAGAGTGAGTAGTCAGCTTTCACCTACTTATTCCACACCAGCAACGACAACAATCAAGACAAAGAGCAAGGAGCAAGTAGAGGAAAAAGAGAAGGAAGATAGAATGATAGTAGCATATGAGGAGAGTTTGGAGCATGAGATGAAAAGGCAGAGAGAGGAAGCTTTTTCGTTTGTGTTTGACAAGCTAGTGGGTAAAGCCAAGAGGAGTGTGGCGGATTTGGTGAGAGACACCTCACCAGACTTTGGTCAGAGCTTGCACATTGTGTGGGCAAGACTGACCAAAAGGTTTGGTAAGGTGAGTGAGGAGGATGCACAAGATAAGATAAATGCGATGAATGCATGTACGTTTGATGAGGGGTGTGATTATGCTCCGCAGTTTGATGCGTTTGTTGCGTTAGATGAAGAGCTAAAGGCAGTAGGCCATAAAACACCCAAAAGAACAATGGAAACAATAATCACCAATGCTCTACAAAACCCTGAGTATGCGTCAGAGGGGGTGAGAAAGGATTGGGGAGGATGAATGAGCACGCTGAAGATGAATAAGAAGCAGCATGCATGGTCTTTTGAGGAATGGTGGGAGGAGTTGGAAGAAAACGCGTTGGAAATAGACAGAAACAAAGAAAGAGAGGAGAAGATGAAGAAAGAAAAAGCACACGCAGGAAAAGATGCCAACAAAAGAGAGGAAGGGCAGAGAGGCGCTTGTTTTTGGTTTCACATGTGCCAGTGGGTCCTTTTGCACAAGGAAAACCATGTTCAACACAAACACAGTCACAGAACAAATAAACACCTTTCGGATTGCACTCCCCCCACTGCCCACTGCCCACAGCAACCTTACAGTCTTTAATGAGCAGAGCTACAGGCAGCTACAGTCCGTCTTGTCCTGCTGTCTTCCCACCTTGCCCTCCTGCTACACACACGCAGAGCAGAGCGTAGGTAGTGACTACAGTGATCAGCTGTAGCCACACAAATTTGAAATGCGCGCTTTTCTGATGGGGGTCACTTAAGGCCCGGTAGACCCCAACACCCCTTGAACGAAGGTCTTCTTCTGCGATCCCTTAGTGCAGAAACGCTCCAAGGCCCATAACCCAAATGGAGAAAACCCTCGAAACTTCTTCTTGGCTACAACCGGCACTTGGGGCGTCCCCCTCCTACCGGCTTGCGACTTCCTACGAAGAAGAATTTAACAATATTGAACAATTCCCGCCAGTCGAACTGACGACGTCACACAAAAGATGTACCTCTAGAAATTGACCCACGTAACGCACGGATATGGGTGAAAATGGTAATGGTAAAAAGCTGGTGCCACCAGTACCAGGATAAGCACTATCAATGACTGTATTAATTACTAATAATACTACTAACAGTAACGACTACTGCTAACGGATAATTGAGCAATAAGTACATAATGGAGGAGAAAGGATCTAATTAATCTCCAATGTCTGCGCCTACATTATATCATATATATTTATAAAAAAAGAATTTTGAAAAGTTTGACTGTCCTTATTATTAATATTTATGTTTAATACATATATCAAATCAGTTAATAAAAAAAAAAGCAGGTTTTCAATAGTATTGCTAGTGAGTAGCGACATTTAACCAATGTAAGATCAAGAGGTTGCCTGGGGAGGGGTTCCCATTCTGTAGACACTTGGTCTTTATTGAGACAGAAGGAAACTGAACCCAACACCGTGACGGGCTCAATCAAATTGAACTAACTACCCGCCTAAACTTGAATAAAGGAAATACAAATGAGTAAAATATGTAAAGCAATGATCAGTCCTATAAAGGAACTGAGTAATAACTATGTAAAACATGTAGATGCCGATATGACTAAATACTATATTAATAAATTTGTCCATTGCTTCCCCTATTTAGGAATAGCGGCCGATATGAGCCAACATAGTAAATGTCATAAAGCCAGACAACAGCCAAACAAGTTAATTAATAAATATGGTCACAATTCAAACAGCAAAACCTTAAACACATCGTTAAGCACTAAGCACATGAACATCATTATTAATATCGCATACATGAGCAATCCACACCGTTCGCGGGGAAAATGACCAACACACAATATGAAGATACATATATGTATATGTCAACGTCAATACATTAATTAATGTATGTTCAACTGTGTTACAGTGTCACGAGCACAACCAAGTAAACGGACGAGATGCTGACAAGCACAACGAACAAACTAGTAATAATGCAAGTGAGCTATCCTACGTCTCCAGTGGAGTTCGGCAATATAGCAACACATAAGCACAACAAACAAACTTCCTCACATAGGCGTATGTCTCCGGATCCTCCGCCAAATAATAACTCACACATACTCGCAGCAACAACCACGACGATAAAGCAATTCATACTCACAAAGCAAACACGTATGTAAATACGATCCTCACAGATTCGTGCCAAATAATAACTCACACATACTCGCCGCAACAACCACAAAGATAAAGCAATTCTTACTCACAAAACTGCCCAAAGCAAAACACGTATGAAAATATGAACACACACAAACAGGTATCTCCCTTTAACTCCTTATCCATTAATGTATATAATAGAAAAGGAAATAAACTGAGCAATACAAAGAGTCCAAGGGTCCTTGCCCTATGCCGGCAAGTCAGAGAGAGGAGAGAAGAGAGAGAAGAGCAACAACTGTCCGGTCTCAAAGGAACAAAAACAAAAAAATTCCTATGACGTACGTTGTTCTCCCCCTACGTCCAGAACTGTCACAGCAAACGACGACTAGCAGTCCTCCTGCTTCCCAAACTAAGCAAAAGCCCCGCCGAAACACGAGCAACAGAAAAGAAATAAATTTCCTTACTTCCCTCCCTTCCTTTGCTTCCCAATTCCAACGCTAAAAGTCGTCATGTCCCGTCCGACTGCAACAAGGAAAACTCAACGTCCACCGTCGCCAAAACGAAGGCTGCTTTCCAACAACATACATCCAACCTTGCCAACACCTTTGCAAATACCAATACTGAAAGTCACCGACTAAAACTTAACCCCAGTCCATTAACAATAACATTTGCATCCTTCACTTTCCCACAGTTCAGCAATGTCCAACGAAGTCCTTTGAACGTCCAAACCACTCAAAAACGCAGAAAACGACGCATACGACCCTAAACTGCTGCCCAGCTCAAACTGCCGGAACACACACCACAGATCACGCCAGGAACGAAAAACAGGAAACAGCACCACCTGCTGCTCAGCAACATTTGGAAAAAAATGTCCGAAACCACCGGTAAATTTGTCAACATTTTTGCCAACATGGCAACCGAACAAGTTCTTTGTGCCTACATGCACTCCCTTATTGTCCTCAAACCTTTTTACATTGTCCACAGGTGTCGCCCTTGATAAGGGGCTGCCACACCTTGACTTGCAGCCAACATGCTGCCTCTACGGAGGGAACCACTCAAAGTTTCTTTCCCACCGTCTAACTTTAAACGCCCAGGTGTCTTCCCGGACGGCAATCTAACTCCCACCTCTAGGGATCGCCCTAGATGGAGCTCGAGATCCCTCGACTTCACTAGCTACCCGATTGCCCGTAGTAGCAGCCCTAGGTCTACTTACTGTTCTGAAAGTTTGAATTTTAGGTCTCCTTACCATAAAATTCAAAATTTCAGAACATGCTTTCAGCTGACGCCACTGGGTCCTTGACACAACCAACCAAAAAGTCTGTCCACTGCTCTACCGAGCAACTCCGAGTCTGATCACAGCAGTGTCTCCACTAAAGCCTGGCAGCTGGACTTTGCCGCCATCACGATGGTCGAAGGACGCTCCCACGATTCCCTGCCCAGACTTTTGCTCCCCCAAATTGAATGCGGTTCCGCCACAGCTTGACTGAAGATAGCTCCAGCTCCGCGCAGACGAAGCACCACCAAGGCTCCATAACCTAATGTAAGATTAAGAGGTTGCCGGGGGAG
This sequence comes from Paulinella micropora, assembly GCA_019918135.1. Classification (NCBI taxonomy): domain Eukaryota; phylum Cercozoa; class Imbricatea; order Euglyphida; family Paulinellidae; genus Paulinella; species Paulinella micropora. The sequence goes on from WBZZ01003305.1 coordinate 166,978, forward strand.
GGGTTCCCATTCTGTAGACACTTGGTCTTTATTGAGACAGAAGGATACTGAACCCAACACCGTGACGGGCTCCGTTGCAATCAAATCGAACTAACGGGTGAGCCTAATTGCTCACAAATCCGCACAGAGAAAAAGTGGCAAAGGTATCAGTTTCCACTCCCCGTGAAGTTCACAGTGGTCTGAAGCCACTGCCCGTGAAATTCATCGGCTGGTTTGGACTTCGTAAAAATTACTGCAGGAACTTTTTATTTCTTTTATTTTTTGCCTCCAAAAAAGGTTATCTCTAACTTTTGGTGGGTTGTTTCTTCTGCCTCAAAGTTTTTTTTTGCATTGTAGCTCACACCTTACGCTATTTTCTTTCCACCACACACTTTTCTATTTTCTTTCCCACACAAAAAATACTTTTTGATTCCACTTACGCACTGTCTTTATGTGTGTGTGTGTGTGTGTGTGTCACTGCGTGTGTCTGCCTGTCTGTCTGTCTCTCTGTCTGTCTCTCTGTCTGTCAGTATTTCTGTCTTTCGTCCGTCTGTCTGTCTGTCTGTGCTGTCTGGCTGTCTGTCTGTCTGTCTGTCTGTGCTTGTCTGTCTGTCTGTGCTTGTCTGTCTGTCTGTCTGCCTGTCTGTCTATGTGTGTCTAGTGTGTGTGTGTGTGTGTGTGTGTGTTTGTCTGTGCGTGCGTGTGTGTGTGTGTGTCTGTCTGTCTGTCTGTCTGTCTCTCTGTCTGTCTCTCTGTCTATTATATATATATGTGTGTGTGTGTGTGTGTGTGTGTCAGTCTGTCTGTCTGTCTGTCTGTCTGTCTCTCTGTCTGTCTGTCTTTATGTATGTTTAACATGCACAGATTCACATAGACCACTCTGTCTGTCTCTCTCTGTGTCTGTCTGTCTGTCTGTCTCTCTCTCTCTCTCTCGATCTCTCTCTCTCTCTCTCGATCTCTCTCTCTCTCTCTCTCACACACACACACACACTCGCTCTCGATCTCTCTCTCTCTCTCTTTCTCTCTCTCTCTTTCTCTTTCTCTCTCTGTCTCTCTCTCACTCGCTCTCTCATTCTCTCCCACTCTCTCTCTCTCTCTCTCTCTCGATCTCTCTCTCTCTCTCTATGTATGTATATGTATGTATATGTATGTATATGTATGTATATGTATGTATGTATATATGTATGTATGTATGTATGTATATATGTATATATGTATGTATGTATGTATGTATGTATGTATGTATGTATACATGCATGCATGGATGCATGTATGTACGTATGCACGGTATGTATGCCACGGTACGTATGAACGTATGTACGTACGTACGTTTTAGTGGTATGTATGTATGTATGTATGTATGTATGTATGTATCTGTGTATGCATGCATGCATGTATATATGTATGTATGCATGTATGTATGTATGTATGTATGACGGTATGTATGTATGTATGTATGTATGTATGTATGTGATATCAGTCATGTTAAAATCCCCGAAGATAGCTCGTTAAAAAGTCGGTAATACAACCAAACACAAATCCCCAAAGGAGAATGATGTCTCGTTATATTAGCTCAGTGAAACCGCACAAAAGAAAGCGGCAACAGACCAAGGTTAAAATGGCATTAGGTCAAATCCGGCCAAACGATATTGAAATAATGGGAAGAAACTAGGTGCACCTGACACAAAAAAAAGTGTACTTTTTACCGGCTATCCGGGGGGTGATGCCTACAGTACCCCTTCCCATTTTTATGACGGAAATATGCAATATTTTCGTCATATAATTGCTGATTTCTTTTCTGCACCAATGCTACGGGGTGTTGCAACTAAGTGCATTAACCCACTGATAGACGTGCATTGGATATATAAAACGCATACGCCAGGCACGAATCAACGATAAATCTCTAGCCTCGTCTTTGTAAATAAAAAACTCCTCCTTCCCCACTCGTTGTCCCCCCCCCCCGTAACTTAATTCTGAGGCAGTATGTCAAGAACGATAGTATTACTATTAAAAAATAAGAGCAGCATTATAATTTTTCTCCTCCTTCAAAAACACTTCCGATCAGTAAATACATTGTCTTTTAATAACATACCCTTGTATACAATCGGTTATCTTAATATAGTACTAGGGGGCCAGTCCTAATAACTATATCCAAAGCCGGGGTGAGTGAGCCCGACCATGCGATATGCCGACACAGACGGACCGTGGTATGACGATTTTGAGTATATCCAAAGAAAAATATTTAATATGTCTACTAGGAGAACATTTTTTGAGAACATCACCCTGAGTACTTGTTGCAGGGTCGTACCAGGAACACCATCGCTAAACTCACCAGCGATCCCCTTATACGGTGTCGTATCAATTTGCCGATTGACCTTCGCACTCATATGTTGCGATAGAAATGCCAAGTAACAACAATGGTAAAAAATTATTTTAATAAGACATGATCTGGCATGGGTAATATGAAATTAATCCACATGCGGTCGCTCAATGTCCGACGCGTGATAAAAGAAAATTGTCACTTACTGCCTTCGTCGCCTTGCGCGAACTTCTTTGCCAGGTGGCGGGCCGCCAACAAAAGTCAAGTCAAACTTCGACTCCTCAAGACTGTCCCAAATTCCGTTCGGGATGGCGCCCAATGATAAGTCAAAAAGGGATGTCCAGCACTCCCCTAGGCAGTGACTGAATAGTCCACGCAGTGTGGTCTTTATCTCGAGGGGTAATAGTACCATCCCAAGTCTCGAGATCTTTTGCGTCTTTGTATACCGGTAAATATTGTCTAGCTTTTGGATCCTCAACAGGGTCCATGCTTCTCCAGAAATGGAGTACAGGTTGTATTGTTTTTGCTGCTAAGGATCTCTTCGATGTCCGTGCTGCCCGCGTAGTCTGCGGGACTGCCACAGCTCGCATGAGATAAAGATCTGAGAAAGTGTCATCGGCAACATGAGGTTCTGCCGGTCGCATCAGATAAAAAGCGTCTTGGACCCACTTGATGGTCGCTATCGCCTCGCCTTCCTTCCACCTCGCATGGCGAATGTCCACATTACCCGCGTTTGGGTTAGTGTCTTTCTCCCCTCCTCCTCCATGAACATCCGCCGCTCGCGTCGACCTCGCCACCTTCCTCGGTTGGTCAAAAATAAGATCGTTTTGCGCTCTCGTCATCTGCGCCTCCGTGAACTTCTCCTTCGTACCGCCGCGGACTATGGGGGCTTGAGACTGAGTCCCCGCCGCGCTTTTGCGGTTTGAGCCTTTCTTACTCTCCTTCTCGGTCTCCTCCTTCTCCGAGACTGGTGCCCGACAGGCATTTTCCTCTTCTAAGGTATCCTCCTTATTGATAGGCGGTACCTCTTTGAAATCCTCCTTCATCCGTTTCAACGCCTCCTCAACGGATTCATCCTCAAGTAAGAAGGGGTCATATTTGATCAGCCTTCGAACATTCACGATTTGCACCTTCCCTCTACCCCTGATCTTATAGTTCAGAGGTCCCATCTGATCCATGATCTGGTATGGTCCTTTCCAGTGGGTAAACAGCTTAGAGCTAAACCCCTTGGGTACTTGAGGATGGTACAGGAGTACAATATCCCCAACCTGGAAACGGACTTGATCTAAGTGCGCTTGTCGCACTCCTTGTGCATCAGTCTTTCTGCGCTCCGCCTCCCTGTGCGCCGCAACTATTTGCTCCGCCTCCATCTTCGCTCTTAGTCTCATCCCGAACAACTCATCCTCATCTGCTCAAGTATCCTTTGGGTGCAGAAGCGAGGTTGGGATACTAGGCTCTCGGCCGTAAACCAATTGATATGGCGAGACTGAGCTTCGGGCTCCTCCTAGTGCCGATGAGGGTAGACAGTTCATTGCAAAGGCAAATGAAGGTGCTGCCTACACCCAGGCTCTCTGATTCTCCTTCTTCATACAGTACATCTTAAGCGAGGCTTTGAGGGGTCTATGTACCCGCTCGATCTTGCCATTCGCTCTCGGGTTATAGGCAGTAACATATTGCCATTTTCATCTCGTAGTACTTAGGTAGTCTGTCGATGACTTCATTATTAAAGTCAGAACCTCGATCAGAACATATCTTTCTAGGCACTCCGATCTGCGAGACGATCCTGTCGATCAGAGCCTCCGCAGTTGTCTTGCCTGTAACGTCCTTAACAGGAACAACCCACACATAATTGGTGGCTCGATCAATGGCAGTAAGAAGGTATCTGTACCCTTCGGCCGATTCGGGGAAAGGTCCCACATGATCGATGTGTAAGAATTCAAACATCCCGGCGTGTAAAGGGAATGTACCGAGCAGGCCAAAATTCGCCTTCAGCGGTGTCTTTGTGGTCTTGCATGGGATGCATGCGTCCACTTCTCTGTCTATCTCCTCCTTCATCCCCTTCCACCAAAATCGCCTCGCTATGAACCAATGGGTTCTTTGTCGACCCGGATGTGCCAGCAAGGGGCAGTTATGGGCAGCGACATATATAAAGCGCCTCAACTTCTCTGGTACCCAGAGAGTCCATTTATCCGGCTGTGACGCAAATTTGCCGTGCTGGCCCTTGTACCACAATAGCCCATCTCTCCACGCCATCTCCTTCATCTGATCTTTGATCTGCGGAGTCTTTTTAAGCTCATTAGGGCTCTTGTATAACGTTATGAGCTCCTTGAACTCCGGATCAGTCGCCTGTTGTTGCCTCCATGCGGTAGGCGAGGCGATATGGACAGTACCGTCCTCCAACCTTACTCCTACCCTTTCTGAGTCTTCATCAAGCTCGCTTCGATTTTCCTGCGGAGGTTCAGTACAGACCTCAGTCGTCTCCTCCTCCTCTTTTATATTCGCCTTCGCGTTCTCATATGCCTCATAAGACCACTCAGCGTCTTCGAGAACATGTGCCTCACAGCATATGCCATGATCCGGGCCTTGATGACTATATCGTAGACCCGTGCGGTCATAACGAACGCCTCTTGCCATCTGCATCGTCTCTATGTGGCTTACCTCGTACACCTTGTCCGTGGACAGATCTATCATCTCCACTGATGATACGAGAGCCGACACCTCTGACTGAAACTCTAGCCTGGAAAGGCTATCAGCGACTACGTTTCGCTTTCCCGGTAAGTAGACCATCGTGAAATTGAAACATGACAAGAAAGCTTGCCACCGCGCCAAACGGCCGGTTTGTTCATGATTCATCAACCAAAGAAGGTTATGATGATCGGTCCTAACCGTGAATAGAGGTCCTCCCCATAGGTATTCTCTGAGCCTCTTGAGAGCCCATACTACTGCCAACGCCTCTCTCTGTCGCGTGCAGTAATCTCGCTCCGCCGCACACAGCTTTCTACTAATAAACATGATCGGGCGCAACTTTTTCTCCTCATCTTCTTGTTGCAGTACCGCACCGATCGCGAACTTAGATGCATCTGTGTCGACTACGAACGGCTTCGTAAAGTCGGGCATCATAAGTACTAATCCGCCGTCCTTGGGATCTTTATAAATGAGATCTTTGAGCGTATTAAACGCCTGCAAAGCCTCCTCATCCCACTTCTCAAAGTCTCCGAAATCAATCATCTTCTCCAACTTAGCTCGAGTTGCACCCCAATCGGGTATGAACTGGCTGTAGTACTGTGCCATCGCAAGAAAAGAGTGTAACTCCGTGCGATTCCTTGGCAACTGTCTACTCACGATCTCCTCTCTCTTTTCGCGCGATATCGAGACTCTATTATGAGAAATCTCGTAACCCAAATACGTCGCACTTGTCTTGGCGAGTTGACATTTCTTTAAGTTGCATTTCAGGCCAAAAGCGCCGATGCGCCTGAAGACGTCTGACAAATGATCGATATGCTCCTCCATTGTGTTAGAGTATACGATGATGTCATCGATGTAGTAAAATGCATATTCTCCCGCCTTCTGTCCTCTCCTTCTCATAAAACCATCCGCCGACTGGTCGTCATATTGACCGCTCAGCATCTTCTGCATCGCCTTCTGAAAGAGTCCCGGGGCCTGTTTAAGTCCCATCGGAAGCACCTTCCACTGGTATATTTCCATACCGACAACGAATGCAGTCAGCCATCTGGATTTCTCGTCCAGTGGTATCTGCCAGAAGCCGTTCTTAAGGTCGATGACCGAATAGAATTTAGCATTCCGCAGCACTCTTCTGCCCTCTTCTAAGGTCGGCAGAGGATTTCTCTCTTCCTCTAGCACCTTATTCACACGGGCATAATTGATCGTCAAACGCCATTCTCCTCCTGGCTTAGGGACGATTTTCGGTTGAGAGACAATTGGAGATGTAGATCTCTCAATAAAGTCCTCATTGAGCAACTGCCTTACATTCTCCTCCGCTATCTTCGCCTCATGTATGCTCAAATTTGCCCTCCGTGGTGCCGGAGATGGCTCCGCACCCGGTATCTTGTAAATGACTGCAGTGAAGTCCTCAGACTTTACACCACCTGCCCGAGGAGGGTCGAAAATTTCTCTACACCTCCATCTTAGCTTTGAGAAGCTCTTTTTCTCTCTCCGTGCCCACTCCTTCTAGGATTTTCCGCGCCACCGCTTGGAAATCTTCCTCCGACATCTTCTTACGCTCCTTGAGGGGCGCTAAGTCCTCCTCCAAACTCATATCCTCCTCCGACAAATCGTTTAGTCCCGTTCTTTCATACGTGACTGTGTCCGGCTCATCATCATGGCCAATTCCGACAAGCATATCAATAAGGTTCGCGTATTGTATCGGAGCCTTACGGGTGTAAAAACCATCAAAGCATGTGAAGGCTTGAGGTATTAATTTCAACTTGTCCTGGGCTCTGAGCTTCTGCTTGTAAGCACTGCTCTGCTCACGAGACCCGAGTCGACAAGCCACCACTAATTGTTGCTTGCGGGAGGGCACCGGTATAGGATGATCAATAAGCCGGTCCCTTATCTCCTGTGCCCATATCGCCTTCTCATTGTATGGCAGAATGACAGAGTACGGCTTGTTGCTCTCAAACAGAGTCCGTAAACACCTTTTCACTTCCGTTAATGAGCGCGGCCAGGTGGGCACGTCACCCCAAAAGTTAGTGATAAAAGTTTTAATGTCATCCGCTGGAGTATCGGGGATACGCCCCTTCCTCCTTGGCACGAACGCCTCTCTCTTCTCATCTGACACCTTCGCGTGGTAACAATAGCCATTAGTAATATGGACATCTGCACCGCCACCTTCTGCGAATCTGGCCAACGACGGGCACTGTTTCGCAACACATATTATCTCCTCATTACGCGCTACGACTAAGTCATCAATAGACTTTTTGTCCCATGCGGGAATCGTAACCGTATACGCCTGCATCTCAGTCTCCCAATTGTCGGTCCAGGACAGTTCGTCCGGCACTGTGACATAGGGGTGCACATAGGCTTCAGTTACCTCATGTACGAAGGCCAACTTTTTTATCTCCGTTGCTAGACTCAGCTCAAAAGCCTCGTAGGAGTCAGTAGCGATCATCGGATTAATATCCTCCTCCTCTCCTCTCTTCACTCCATAAATTACCCGCCGTGCGGCGCAATCGATCACAGCCCCCATCGTAGCAAATTGGTCATACGACAGCAGGATTGAACCGTGGTAATCGGGGACAACATAGAGGTCCGCACGATATACTCGACCGGATGTCAATTTAAAAATTAATGTGACGATGCCCGTAATTTCTGTACGGCTGCCTACCCCTTTTAGGGTCCCCTTTGTTTTTCTAGCGTTTTTGTCCACCCATGCCCGGTGACCGTTTAAAAACTTCCGGCCGACAATATTAATATTCGCCATCGTATCATTACCAACTTTCAATGTGGTTTGTAAAGTTTCACAAAAGAGGTCAGTGTAGCATAGCGCGTCCGGTCTGTGTAAACTAGCCGCTAGCACATGAATTTTTTGTTCGAAGGTTTTGAGTCTAAGCTCAAGTTCCTTGTCCTCTTTTCGTTCCTCCTCCTTCCTCTCTAGCTTAGCCTCTCGAGTATCCGGGTCTTCCGGTATCTCGGGTGTCTGTGAGACAGAGTCTGGTACACTGAGTGTACATGTGTCTACAGTAGAGACTATTAAGTCCGTCGGCGGCGAAACGACCCGCTGTTTCTTTGCAGGCGAAGGCCCAGCATTCGGTTTCGGTTTCCTCTCCTCCATCGCCTTCTTCGCCTTCCTATTTGCATCATTTATCATATTCTCGAAGGATGGACTAGCAAATGCTTACCTTGAGGCTTTTGAGGCTGTGTGCCTTCAACTTCACGTCTAGGAGGTACGGGACTGATCGTATTCTGTTCAACAACAGCAGGCATAACCGTGACTGTCGGATTAAAAAGAACAGTTTTTGTCCCCTTCTCCCTCTTCTCCTCCCGTCATTCTAAGACTTCAATACGCTCACCTGGGTCGGTGCCAGCGTCTTGTTGGTCCCCACTCGCAGCGGCATATGCCTGCTGGGGATAGTTGGAGCTGGAACTGGAGCTAGAGCTATTCCAGTATCCGCTTCCTCTGGGAGGGCGCGTTGGGGTCCTCGTTGGGGTCCAGCCTCCACTTGGACGATAGTCCGTGTGGCCTCGACCTCCCCTTCCTCCTCCTCTTTGCGTCCCTCGGGACCCTCGAGACGATCCTCTCATTCCTCCTCCTCTTGTCGGCGCCATTGGTCGGCCCTGTTGTTGTTCTTTCGCCTCCTTCTTCTGCATCTTCTCAAGGAAGGAAATGATGGCCCCGCGGAACTCCGCATCGTCGACCATATTTGCACTCCACTTCCTCTCCTCCAACTCCTTCTTGTACATGAAGTATGTGCCCCTTCTGCTGCCTTTGAGCTCTCGCAAGAAGGTATTTCGCATCCTCACATCATCAGAGTCATGGCTGTATGGGCAGTTGCCTAAGCCAAGCTCTTGCTCCTTCTTGCACGTCATGTATGAGAAATAGCGGTAACAAGGTACCTTCTCATCTCTCCCTCTCTTCAGACCTGCCACCCGAGTTGCATGTGCTGCTTGGGCACCTACAACCCCCTGTGTCGTGGTACTGGAGAGTGACTCAGTGGCAGTGTCCAATTCGGAACACGCGTCGAGCACCTCCTTGAACAGGTCGTCCGGCTGAGTAGCCGCAACAGTCTTCTCGTATATATTGGTTTCCAAAAAGTCCCCCTTCTTCACCGCCTTGAAGGACGGACATGATTGTATGAGCCGTGCGAGCTTGCTCGAGTGTCTGGCACACAAAGCGCTCAAGAAGTACAGAATGATGGACTTCCGGCTATAAAAGAGCCCGTACTTGGCGCTGACCTCCGTGAGGATCGCCGCCAACCTCATGCTATCGCCTAACCCTGTGTTCACCTCTTGAAAAATTTCGAACCCAATCAAAGTACCAGTGCACAGGTGCTGATACCCATGAGTTTTAAAATATTGCAAGAGGACGGCAACTGGCACCGTGCATTGCAGGTCTGTGGTGGTCTTTCTAGCCGACACCACTCCCGCTCGCAACGTTTTGTATGCCGCTACATCAAACCCTTGTGTAAGGATTGATGGGTCCAACAAGGTGGACAACGCCTCATACTCTTGTGTTTCGTCCGTTGGATGCTGCTTCATACAAGCATCTATCCTTCGGAGCTTGTCACGAAGGCCAGCATCCGTATCCTTCTGACTCGCTGTCTCTGCATACAGCGTAAGAGCAGTTGGATCGGACTTGGTATATTTTTGGAAGGCCTGCATGATAGCCTGTCTGTCCTTCTTGTCGTTATTGTTGACAATGACAGTGGTAGGCGCTGAGCCAGTCGTAGAGGCGGGAGGGGCTGCATGGGTTGGCGAGGCGAAACTAGGGGGAGACACAAAAGTTCCAGAGGAAAGTGCCTGCCTTGTTGCCGTCGCCCTAGCCAATGCAATTTGTGCCTCCAACTCCTTCCTTTCTTTTTCTGTTGCTATATCCCTGATGTGCAGGTCTTGAGCATGATGAAAGAATGACATGAGCTCGGCTGCCTTCCGAAGAAGCAGAATTTTCTCCGCCATCTCCTTCTCTGTTGCTTTGTTAGTAGCAGGGAGTGCCTGCTTCGGCTCCAAGATCGTATGATCCTTCGTCTGAGCCCACCTCTTCCATGCATCGTCCTTTTGAAAGGCCGCATGCAGCTTTTTCAGCTTCGTCACCCCTCCGACTTCCCCTTCTATTTCCTGCAGGACTGGGTGAGTGTCCCTGCCAAATTTGGTTTGTTGGAGTTTGCCAAAGTCAATTAACTTGGCCTCCATAAGTTTCAAAGGCACATCCATGACATTAAGCTGCCCTCGCAGGTTCTTGCCTTTAAACTCTCTTTCTCCCTTCTTTATTCCTTCGATGTCCTGACCAGGATCAAGCAACCTGACCAGTGCTCTGGTCCTCCATGGCAGCACACTTTTCGCAGACTGGTACTCATAGAGTATAGCACACTCAAACACTCCCCAAATGAGGTTGAGTAGCTCCAGTAAAGACATTTGGTCCCCATATGAGACATGTTGCACCTGTAACTGTGCACCGTCGTCTCTGAGGAATGCTGCAAGAGGCAGAGCTTGACTCGGGATGGGGTAACAGATATCCTCCTTTCTCAAGGGATCTCCCCATCGAATCTCTGGGGGAATATATAGCCATTTACCGGCCTGCTGCTCCCCTATTTTCTTCTCAAACTCCTTCTTAGTTAGTTTGGCGTATTCGGCCACCCACTGATCTTCCTCCTCCTTCTTCTCCTTCTCCTCCTCCGTCATCATCGCTCCCTCATCTTGGACCTGGTCCATTGGATTGTCTGCTCCTCCTGTGTCAAAGGAAGGCCCTGCCAAATCCGTTTCGTCCCCTAGAGGGCCAACGAGCGTATTTGCATCTTCTGGGGTTTGAGCACTCGCCCCTCCGTCATCCTCAGTCCATTCTTCAGACATGGTCGCTGGGGGAATATGAGTGGGACAGAGCTGATTCTACCCCGTATTTGCTCTGTTCGTCTCTGGTAGAGAGAAAAGATGAAAAGATAGTATAGAGAGAGAGTGTCTCACCTCTATGTCTTATGTGTGTGTGTGTGTGTGTGTTTTTTTTTTTTTTTTTTTTTTTTTTTTTTTTTTTTTTGTGAGAAAGACGTAGTCTGTACGACTTTCTCTGAAAATTTGATCTCCTTCTCCACTCCTCTTCTCTTTTGCTCTTTTTGTTGTTGTATCTGTTATGAGGTACTAGGACCTACGTACAGTGTCAAAGAGGCTTGAGAAACACTCCTTGAGAAGTCGACTTGTCGTCGGATAGGTGTTCAGACCTACTTTCGAAAAACAGTCAGAGATTTGCAAAAATACTCTGATGTGTGTGACTTGAGAGGCAACTAAGTGCACAGACTTGAGAGGGAGAGTACTAGGCTCGTGTCCTTCAAGTTTGTTTGTCACTGTGAGTGTTTGTTCGTACGTCTGTTGACTTACTCTGTCTCTGCCTCAAGGGAGAACAGAAAAGATGTCTGGTATCTGCCTCAAGGGAGAACAGGGATAAAGGCTGTGGAGAGGTACTGGGACACCTACTCACAAACGCCTAGACGTATTGTTTTGCAAAAGAGCTTGTGTGGGGATGTGTTGGAGTATTTGTTGTTTGAGTCTGCCTACTCAATGGAGATAGGTCAGCCCAAATTTTCCTTCTGCCGTCAAAGGATAAGCCAGAAAAGAAATCAGCCGTGTGCTGGTGACTCCAATGTTAAAATCCCCGAAGATAGCTCGTTAAAAAGTTGGTAATACAACCAAACACAAATCCCCAAAGGAGAATGATGTATCGTTATATTAGCTCAGTGAAACCGCACAAAAGAAAGCGGCAACAGACCAAGGTTAAAATGGCATTAGGTTAAATCCGGCCAAACGATATTGAAATAATGGGAAGAAACTAGGTGCACCTGACACCAAAAAAAGTGTACTTTTTACCGGCTATCCGGGGGGTGATGCCTACAGTCAGTGATGCAAACTGTATGTACTGTATGCGTGTATGTATGTGTGTATGTAGTAGTATGTATGTATGTATGACATTGCCAGTATGTAATAGTTTCACTTGAAATGATGTCCTAGTTGCTCAAGTTAGTTTCACAATTAAATATAGTCCGCATTTCATTATTAATAAAAATTCTTTTAGACTTTTAATAAATTGACAATGACAAAAAATATTTTTGTTTGACTCGAAATGCAAATTAGTTTCTTTGAGTCATGAGCGTTTCCTTGTTGAGAGACGACTCGCTTAGAATATTTAAGGATATATTGTTTCCTTATATTCAAGTATTAATAATATAAAAGGAAAAATAGAGTCATAATTTCAGTCATTGTCTACTTACTTAAAACCTATAGCTATTAATATAATGCGGACGGTATTTAAAGTATATCTATATATTGTATTCTAGCAGTCGCTGTGTCGAACAGCCCAAGAGAAAGAACTTTGTCTGACTTCATGCCAAAGAACTATTCCTGGAATATTTCTGTCTCTGAACGTCATGCACTCGAATGGAACTCCGCTCCCGCTGCCGTAGCAGGATAAGTCGTGAACCAGCAACAATTGAAACTGAAATGTAAATTGAATTTATTTTGCTTCAAACAACTTTTCTATTTTCATTGTACTAAACATTATACCTTTACAAAACACTGCTGAAATTTACATTTAAAATATTATATTTAATATGCACATTGAAACTAGGTTCCAACAGTTTTGCTGCCCTGGAGACTCCTCGCAATGATGAACTGGGTGAGGATCATGAAAAGTTCTTTGTGTCTTTACCTACTAATGTAAACGTTGAACCAAGTGTGAGCCTCAGCTCAGGTTTCACGCTTCTTTTTTTCTTTCTTCTTCTTCTTCTTCTTCTTCTTCTTCTTCTTCTTCTTCTTCTTCTTCTTCTTCTTCTTCTTCTTCTTGTTTTTTTTCCCTTTCTTTCTTTCTTTCTTTCCTTTTTTTCTTGTATTTCTTTCTTTCTTTCTTTCTTTGATTCTTTCTTTCTTTCTTTCTTTCTTTCTTTCTTTCTTTCTTTCTTTCTTTCTTGCTCTTGCTTTCTTTCTCTTTCTTTGCACAACAACAGTATCAAATCAAGCATAGTAAATAAGACTGATTACAACCACAGGACCGGTGTGGCCTGCGAAAA
>WBZZ01003305.1:185000-195000 GCA_019918135.1 Paulinella micropora
TGGCCACACTGGCTATGGATATGGGTGGCCCAAACCCAATACAGGTGGAAGACGCCGAGGCCAAGATGCTACTGGTGGGTAAAAAGCTAGTGATTGCGGACGAAGTGGCCCCGTACCTGGAGCAGATTCGCCCTACTACGACCAACTCGAGGGCGACCGACCCGCGTATACGTGGTGGACGTCAGAACCGTGGGGCATGCCATATCTGCGGATCCAACCAGCACTGGGCGAGAAGCTGCCCTCAGGGTTCGTACGGCGCGAACACTGCACAAGGGCAGAACCAGCAGCAGCATGGCCAACAGCAGCAACCGCTGGCGTGGCAAAGTGTCCCCGGTTTCATGCCTCCGCAGCAAGGAGCAGCACCAGGGCCGCAAATCCAGTACGCGGCCCAACCTACACAAGGCATCATCACGCTTGCGCCCGCCATGCAGACCGCATACACCGCACAGCCCGCACGTACAGCCGTCATTTGCACTCACTGCAACAAACGCGGCCACACCGCCGAGCACTAAAACGAGCCTAAGTCAGTGACAGCGTGATGCGAGTCATGCGCGTGTTGCGCTGTGTAGTGCCTGTCATGCGCGTGAAGCGTCGTCTGACAATTTTACTTTCGATTGGCTGTAACAGCTCAGTTGCTAGAACGCTGTGGGCGCAGGCTCGGATTCAAAGTCCAGCAGTTATGTCATTAAATAGATTTTATTTATTTCATTTGTTTATTTTATTATTATTATTATTATTATTATTATTATTATTATTATTATTATTATTATTATTATTATTATTATTATTATTATTATTATTATTATTATTATTATTATTATTATTATTATTATTATTATTATTATTATTATTATTATTATTATTATTATTATTATTATTATTATTATTATTATTATTATTATTATTATTATTATTATTATTATTATTATTATTATTATTATTATTATTATTATTTTGACACCGTGATAGCCCAGTGTTCAAGTTCTACCACTGGGCCCTGTCGCCAGTTCGATTCCAGTCGGTGCCACCAGTATTTTCATTGAACATACCGGTCCGTCTGGAAGTGTTGGAACTGTCCTTGCGGGGGTGTCATAGAGCCTATCGTCAATTCTTCGTACTCCCCTCACGGGTGAGACGATGGAGGCGCATGTGCAGATTTGCATCAGCCATTGACAGAGAAGCACTATTATTATTATTATTATTATTATTATTATTATTGAACATACCGGTCTATTTCTGGACCAGTATTTTCATTGAACATACCGGCCCGTCTGGAAGTGTTGGAACTGCCCTTGCGGGGGTGTCATTAGAGCTTATCGTCAATTCTTCGTACTCCCCTCACGGGTGAGACGATGGAGGCGCATGTGCAGAAATGCATCAGCCATTGACAGAGAAGCACTATTATTATTATTATTATTATTATTATTATTATTATTATTATTATTATTATTATTATTATTATTATTATTATTATTATTATTATTATTATTCATCGGTCCTTTCCATGGGCTGATTGGTATAAAGCTCCTAGATTAATGTTCTATGCAGTCACTTCCTTTATTCCACCGATTGGTGTGGAGACTTTCCTTATGGAATGGAGGACTGGATGCACATGGCCTTTTGGCTCAGCAATTGGCAGGAGATACACTATTATTATTATTATTATTATTATTATTATTATTTTGGACACCGTGATGGCCCAGTGGTCAAGTTCTACCATCTGGGCCCTGTCGCCAGTTCGATTCCCGTCGGTGCCACCAGTATTTTCATTGAACATACCGCTCCGTCTGGACCAGTATTTTCATTGAACATACCGGTCCGTCTGGAAGTGTTGGAACTGCCCTTGCGGGGGTGTCATTAGAGCTTATCGTCAATTCTTCGTACTCCCCTCACGGGTGAGACGATGGAGGCGCATGTGCAGAAATGCATCAGCCATTGACAGAGAAGCACTATTATTATTATTATTATTATTATTATTATTATTATTATTATTATTATTATTATTGGTGCCAACAGTATTTTCATTGAACATACCGATCCGTCTGGACCAGTATTTTCATTGAACATACCGGCCCGTCTGGAAGTGTCGGAACTGCCCTTGCGGGGGTGTCATTAGAGCTTATCGTCAATTCTTCGTACTCCCCTCACGGGTGAGACGATGGAGGCGCATGTGCAGAAATGCATCAGCCATTGACAGAGAAGCACTATTATTATTATTATTATTATTATTATTATTATTATTATTATTATTATTATTATTATTATTATTATTATTATTATTATTATTATTATTATTATTATTATTATTATTATTATTATTGACACCGTGATAGCCCAGTGGTCAAGTTCTACCATCTGGGCCCTGTCGCCAGTTCGATTCCCGTCGGTGCCACCAGTATTTTCATTGAACATACCGGTCTATTTCTGGACCAGTATTTTCATTGAACATACCGGCCCGTCTGGAAGTGTTGGAACTGCCCTTGCGGGGGTGTCATTAGAGCTTATCGTCAATTCTTCGTACTCCCCTCACGGGTGAGACGATGGAGGCGCATGTGCAGAAATGCATCAGCCATTGACAGAGAAGCACTATTATTATTATTATTATTATTATTATTATTATTATTATTATTATTATTATTATTATTATTATTATTATTATTCAGATATAGTAAATCTGCCTTGGAGTGTTGACTGTGACATATTTGAGGGAAATCCCGATGAAAAAACCTAGTCACAGTTGCTAAACAGAGTTCCAGCCCAATGGCTTCAAGGAGTTAAACTGTGACGCCAACTCATAACCCTTTGGTGGTAGATGCTGGGGAGGAGGGTCGTTGCGCGCGTAAAAGATCTTAAAGTCCGCATATGCTGGTTGATAGCCCAGGACCCAGCAGACACCAGATTGTTATGGGTGGGGTTTCGAGGCAGCTCTAGCAACCGCGCTTGGTGTATGCACTTGCACATTCGGTGACGTCTTGCAAGAGGTTGCTGGGACTGCGGAATAACTTCGGCTTAGTGCAGTCTTGTCCTCAGGAGCTCCATCGGTGGCCCCGATCATCAGGCGAGAGACTGACACGGGGGGGTGGAGGACCTCGAACAAGGGTATTGGAGGCTTATGTCCGTTGAGGATATGCCATTAGCTGCATCAGTACGCCTCAGATATAGTATTATTATTATTATTATTATTATTATTATTATTATTATTATTATTATTATTATTATTATTATTATTATTATTATTATTATTATTATTATTATTATTTTCTTTCTCAAATTTGGTTCGGCAACACGCCCCGGCATTTTACTAGATTCCCTTAAAGATGATACTCGTCACACTGCATCACGCCCCGATGGAATTAATACTATTGCGTCCGGCAAACGCTTCTATTTTCATACTTCATCGCGTGATTTATTAATAGTACTGATTCGCGATCTTGCTGTGTTATGATAGACAGCAACGGGTCCTCTTGCAAGGAAAGATTTCTGACTTCCTCCCTCACAAGGCACCGAAGTCCAAAGTATTTAAAGATTACTCTCAGGACATGGTGTGCGTATGGTGCAAGAAGATTGGTCATCTGGCATATTTTTGCACATCAAGGCAGACAGTGCCGACACCAGCGGAGGAGGTATCATACGTATCCTGGCTTTTGACAACACCACAAGTAGCTGTCGAACAGTATAGCTCGGGCTCGTTAGAGGAGGTCAAGCAGAAGATCTTGACGATAGGTGAGACATACAATAGAGGCAACCCGTGGGCAGACTCAAAGGAACCGGCACATGCAGTCAAGGCAAGGCTTGGGTTCTGGAAGGCAATAGGGGCGGACGCAGTGGTGCTATCATGGCTCGCATATGGTGTAGAACTCAGATTTGAGCGTGAGCCTCCAGCGACCGATTTTATGAACCACCCAAGTTACTTCGAGAACATTGCATTCGTCGACGACCAAATTGACGACATGCTTACCCGTGGAGACGCGGTAGAAGTGAAGAGGGAGGAACGCATCATGATCGAGCCTCTCTAAGTGCTGGCTGACCCAGCGGGAGTCAAGAAGACGAAGCTGTGCACTGACAAACGGTTCAGTAATTCCTTCCAAGCCAAGGCTCCTTTCACAATGGAGACGCTGGAAAAGGACATTCAGATGGTACTCGACGGAGACAGCGGCACAAAGATGTTCGTGGTGGATCTGCAACGCGCGTTTTATTCCATTCCGCTTGCTAGGAAAAGTACACCATACTCTGCCTTCAGACACAGGAGCAAAACCTATCAGAACAAGACGCTACTATATGGGTTCTGTTCTGCGCCGTTTTTGTTTGGGAAGATCATGAGGGTCGTCGTGAAGCTGATAAGGACCTTGAACTTGCCATCCATGCAATATGCAGACGACTTCCTATTCGCTGTCAAATTCCTACGCACCAACGATGGCATACTTACGTTCATCAAGACGCTGTTTGCCACCCTGGTCTTCCCACTTCCGAGAAGACGCAGTGGGAACCCTTGGACGAGGTACAATACTTGGGATACGTCATCAACAGCAAGGACTTGTGGATGGGAGTGCCGAACGACAAGAGGGAAAGACTACTCAAGTCTATCCTCCAGCTCCTGGCGGACGTGCATTCCGCACAAGGGGCTTCGGTCCAGCAACTGCACTCAACTGCATCTTCGTTGATCAGTCTCAAGCTGGCGCTCTCCAACGCACAGCTGATGACTCGAGAAATGATGGTGACTGTCAACGCAGCCAACAGAATCGATAGGAGAAGCGTCACTACACAGAGCGGGTCAGAACTAAGCCAAGAACTGCAGTACTGGCTTCACATCCTGAGGGATCCGGCCAAATGCAGACGTGCAATATTTCAACCTCGACAGGACGTCGAGTTGAGGGTGGATGCAGGCGAGTTCGCGGTTGGGGGCCATGTGCTCGAAGAAGACGTAACAATCCCTCTACCATCTGAATTGATCGGTAATTCGTCGACGGAACGAGAGCTCTGGGCTGCGACTGTGATACCTCTCCATTTCAGATCCATCCTTCAGAATCGTAATACAGTCCTCACTGTGTTCGACTCAGCTAACGCAGTCATAGACCTGCAAAAAGGTGGGTCCAAGCGACCACACCTCACACGTCTCTGCAAGATGGTGGACGACGTATATACAGGACAGCTCAACATACGAAACAAACTTTGGGGCTGGGTCGAGAGAGCTAACAACACGAGGGCAGACAGAAACTCCAAGGCGCTGACCGCAGGCTTGACAAACCTGACTGTCCATCCAGATGTCATGGGAAGGCTTATCATACGTTGGCGCCTAGAGGGCCGCGATGTTTGGGCACCAAATTTCGGACAAATAGGGCAGTCAGTCCTTCTTGCCATGAAATCCCGCAAAAGGGTTGCATTTGTCCTTCCGCATTGGCCAGCCAGACCTTGGTGGCCACAGATTCTAGAACATGCAAGAGATTCATTTAGTCTGCCACCCGCATCATACACTCTAGCTCCAACGTGGCACAAACACCCATATCACGTGCACAGACCATCATGGCACATGCTTGCAGTGCTGTTTGATTTTACTCATTAAAATAATTTTACGCCCTGCAGGGACAGCAATACTATATGACGACGAGATCAAGCCAAGCGGGCCGGAGAGACACCACAATGGAAACATACAAAGCTTCCCTCCGGCAATTCCTCAAGTGGTGCGTGCAGCACGGGCGTATCTTCTTTCCTGCCTCAGACAAAACGATTGCCCACTATTTGAAATATATGTCGGAGAGTGGGTATGCACAGTCAACAATCACTGGCCACCTGGCTGCAATTAAATCCCAATACGCACTGCACACTAGTAACGACCCGACCGAGAGTCTGCTAGTGCAATTGGCCAAACAGAGAGCGGTAGCAGAAGCTGTACCGGGGAGAGAGGGGAAATACCCCTTATTGAGGGACGACCTGCTCAAGATACTACAATTACCATTGGTGACATGGAGGGACTGCAGAGATGCTACGTTAATATTACTGCAGTGGATCTCTATGGCGCGCGTCAGTAACATTGTAGCATTGAAGGTATCGGACATCATGTTCCACCATACCATCATCGGGAACAGCCCGTGCGAGTACATGGTACTCAGGTTCGAGAAATTGAAAAACGCGGAAGGCGAGAAGCTTGTCTTTATCGGCCAAGGGAACCAATCATTCTGCGTTGTCATGTGGGTCAGAGCATACCTCAAATACATAAAGGACACGTTCAAGGATTCATTCACCGACAGCTCTCCTCTTTTCTTCAAGCTATCTGGCAACGCATTGTGACATCTGAGTGCTGGCACCCCATCAAGTCTCTTGAAAAAGAAAGTTGCTGCAATTGGATTGGATCCAGCGATATACGCATCCCATTCAAATAGAATCGGGTCCGCGACTGAAGCGGCTCGTTTGGGAATGAGAATCTACGCAATAAGAAGGCAAGGACTGTGGTCAGACAAAAGTTCGTGCGTGTACAAATACCTGCGTGACATAAGCTTGGAAAGCAAGCTTACAATCACACGCGTCTTACAGACCGGCAACGTAATCAACTAAATCGACCCTCTTACGCGAAAGCGGTTTTTTTTTAATGACTATCACGTGTCAGTTAATGATGGCGCACAGTATTGTCTGCATTGGAAGAGCATAAACATTTTTTTTAGTAAATATTGATTTGGAAACACACTAGATTGACATACAGCTTGCGGATTTAAATCGTGTTGGGACGATATGATGTAAAACTGTAACCCTGCCTATAGATACTATTGTATAAGCACTACCACTTGCTACTGTAACTGATAGAGTAGTATTGTGTGCCAAGTGTCAACCATTGCAAAAGAAAGTCATATACAGTCCCCTACTTTTTAGTTAAATACGTTTTACAAACACAACAGAGACAGGCACATGGGTCGATCATTGAAAAACGGGTGCTGCGTCGGTTCGACACTATCAGTATGTTCTTACATCCATATCATAAGAGAATCAACACCAAAAACGTAGGTGCTGACAGCATTTTGAAAAAACATGCAATTGTTTGCAAGAAAACGCTAAACATTACAACATAAAACGACAACTACATACTATTAATTATTATTCTTACTACAACAACTTACGATGGTAAGGACACTATGATACATGTAATCGACTTCCAGCGACTTGACATCGGAGTTATTATCAATCACAAGACAACGGCACACAAATCTGTGCATTTTGACATCAAGAAGGATACAAACCCAACCAGAACAAGGAATTAGAGAGCTACACTCACGTAGACATGCACACTGGCAAACAGACACAAAAGGAAAAAGAGACGAAACACAGAATATAGGCTCATAGCAGACAGCGATACGACAGAGACGGAGACACACAATTGTTGTGGAGGCGGAGGTCGGTATGGATCTGGTGGCTCTGCGAAAGAGGACAGCCCACCCCTCCGCTATGCGGACCTACAGCACACATGCAGTGACTGTGGTAACAAGGTCGCACTGGAAAGAACATCGATACTGCTGGTGAAGCAGTCGTTCGACCACATAAACACTCCCATAAAGGAAAGTTATGCAAGATGCACCAAAAATCTTAAGTCAGCAGACCGCCGTTACGTTTGCAAAACCGCCGTTACTTTGAGATCGCCTATATGTTGTAAAGTACTTCCTTTTTGCCAAATGATTGTGGCATGATTCGGGAAAAATAAGGCAATCAGACTGGGAAGGTCGGAAAAATTTGGCATTTGCAGTCAGAGGTCTTTACTGGACCTAGGAGAGAGGGGAGAAGCGCATGTTGTGTGTGCTGTGAAATGAGGTTTTTGCCAGCTTGCGCAGCAAAAGCGTCATTTCACAAATATCAGTGGGTGGGCCGTAAGGGAGACTGAAAAGTGAACGCTGCAGTGTTAATTACGGTAATAAATTAAGCGGGAACTATTGTTCCCGCTCCAAAATTTTAAACATTACAAAGACAACCCCTTCACCCTCAGATTTGATTTTTCGCTCTAGCACAAAAGTGCTTAGAGCAAATTCTACGGTTGTTTTTTTAATAATTCCACCCACCCATCCATCTTTTATATGTCTTTTCGCTTGGGTGGTGGTGGTGAGAAAAGGGTGGAAAGCAAAACACACACACACATTACACCACACACATATACATCATTATAGCATAATCACGCCTCATGCCTACCATCCTCAAGCATATTCATGCACATCATCATACATGTAACGACATGCACCACCTAGGTCTTTTGTTTTTAAAAACAGAAGACCTAGGAGAGAGGGGAGAAGCGCATGTTGTGTGTGCTGTGAAATGAGGTTTTTGCCAGCTTGCGCAGCAAAATTAATTTTTTTCCAAGTCCAAACCCGCCGATGAATTTCACGGGCAGTGGCTTCAGACCCCTGTGAACTTCACGGGGAGTGGAAACGGACAACGTTTGCAAATTTTTTTCTGTGCGGATTTGTGAGCAATTAGGCTCCCCTAAACTTGAATAAAGGAAATACAACAGAGTAAAATAGGTAAAGCAATAATCAGTCCTATAAAGGAACTGACTGCCACCAATACCAGAACTACTATGATTTATAACTATGATGTAAAACATATAGAGGCCGATATGTCACTAAATACTATATTAGTGCTTATATTAATAAATTTGTCCATTGCCACGGTCAACTGTCAACAAAAAATAACTTGATCAAGCCTGGTTTTTTTTTTTACTAAGTTAATAATATTAATAATTTTATGTAATTTTTCAATGGCAACTCAAGTCCGTAGTATTCACCATGATTTTCAACTAGGTCACACGGCACGCAATGGCACGTAGTAGTGATATCATGAGTATTTTTTTGTTTTTCTGACAAAATTTTGACACAGGCTCAATTTCACTGAGGCATGTTCAAATTTAAATGTAACATTTCACTAAAATTTACTGAAGTTATTCAAGTTTGCGGACGCATATAGCAGTTAATTTCAAAATTGACTCAAAATTTTGATACAAAAAGTCGGAAAAAGTGACCTAAAATCCGACGGTTGGAGAATTTGAAGTTCCGGGTATGTGGTTTTGGAATAATTTTACAGAAGCTCTTTACTTATTGCTTTCCCTTTTTTCTTTGTGCGAGCGCATCTTCGTATGGCTGGCGAGCGTCGGTGGTCTACCCAAAAGAAACATGTCTATAAAGTTGTCCAACGAAATCAGCGGCGAAAAACTTTCAGTGACCGTCCACAAAATGGAAAAACTAATTTTCTTTTGGCACTTGAATGTCGCTAGCAATACACTGATGATATTGAAAAAGTTTGCCACAGACCGTCGTTATTATTAATAGTAAACTTGAGTGCTCGGTGGCAGTGTGATAAGTGGTCCGGTCGGGCGGAATCTTGGAGTCTGAGGCTCCGAGTCGGAGCGGACTCGGCCGCTGCATTACACGCCCTCGGAGCTGTCACGTCGGAACAGTGGCCAGCTGCGCTTCAACTCGGCTCAGAATCCCGCTGACCCTGCCAGTCAAGTAGTAGCTTGTGAATTTTGAAAGCATTAGAATCCCGGGCCGGTGACCGGCCCGATTATACGAAAACAGCCACGTCGACAAATTTTTTCCTGGTCAGTTAAGTACTTAGTCCGGCCGCTGTATAAAACCGTAGGCTTTAAATGCAGTGTGGCTCAAGTTCATCGCGATGATGTAACTTGAGTAATAGAAGACGTTATCATCGGTTGACGACTACATGTGTTGACCGGTACATTTCACATGATACGGATAGAAATATTCTCAATATATAAACATCAGTGATAACCTGAACTTATTTGGTTTTGCCGTGACCCACTTCCGAGCCTTTGCGGCTACCTCTGCGCGCCAAACTTCAGTGAAAAAACAATGAGTGACCACTGGCACAGTACTACTACGTGGTGCCTAGTGTATGTTGATTGGTAGGTGGTAGCAAGGTGACACGTGACGCCCCGTGACGGTGTCCAGAGTCAAAAGCACTGATGTCGGCCGCAAGCTGCGTGGCTCAACTTGACTCAAACTGTGCATGC
>WBZZ01003305.1:200000-202500 GCA_019918135.1 Paulinella micropora
AGCTCCAGCAGCCTATCCACGCACCAGGACAGGGTCAACACGGAACATCTCCGCGAAGAGAGAGAGAGAGAGAGAGAGAGAGAGAGGGGGGGGGGGGGGGGGGAGAGAGAGAGAGAGAGAGAAAGAGAGAGAAAGAGAGAAAGAGAGAAAGAGAGAAAGAAAAAAAAAAAAAAAAAAAAAAAAAAGAGAGAGAGAGAGAGCGTGAGAGAGAGAGAGAGAGAGAGAAAGAGAGAGAGAGAGAGAGAGAGAGAGAGAGAGAGAGAGAGGCCTTTTGGCGCTCTTGACGCTCCACTTGAGCTGTGTGAGGCAGTAGGCCAGGTTCTGACACTGCCGCAGCACCGCCGCAGGGTCCGTCGGGTTGATGTCCTGTCAGGCAGCAGCCGCGGGACATAAAGGCAGTAGTAAGGCAACTGAAGAGGGCAGAAAGGCAGTAGTGAGGAGCAAACAGGACAGAACGGCAGTGGTAAGACAGCAGGCGGGACACAAAGGCAGCAGTGGGCCAGCAGGCGGAACAGAAAGGCAGTAGTGAGGCAGCCGTCAGAAAAAGGCAGCAGTGAGGCAGTGAAGAGGACAGAAAGGCAGTAGTGAGGCAGCAGGCAGGTCAGGAATGCAGTAGTGAGGCAGCAGGCAAGACAGGAGGGCAGTAGTGAGGCAGCAGGCAGGTCAGGAAGGCAGCAATGCAGGTCAGGAAGGCAGCAGTGAGGCAGCAGGCAGGTCAGGAAGGCGGCAATGAGGCAGCAGGCAGGTCAGGAAGGCAGCAGTGGGGTAGCAGGCAGGTCAGGAAGGCAGCAATCAGGCAGCAGGCAGGTCAGGAAGGCAGCAGTCAGGCAGCAGCCAGGACAGGAAGGCAGCAGTGAGGCAGAACAAGCATGCCAACCTGTGTGCCGTTGTCGGTGCCTTTCTGCTGCATGTGCACCTCCACAACGTTGAAGCGGTGACACAGCTTCTCCACCTGTGGAAATGTAGATAGGTATGTATGTATGTATGTATGTATGTATGTATGTATGTATGTATGTATGTATGTATGTATGCATGCATGTATGCATGCATGCATGTATGTATGTATGTATGTGTGTGTGTATGTATGTATGTATGTATGTGCATACCAAACTCTCCAGCTGTTTGTCTTTGTTGATGAAGTTGAGCAAGAACTTGAGAATGGAGCGGAAAGCGTCGTCGTCCACCTGCCACGCACATATATACATACATACATACATACATACATACATACACCCGCCTGTGAGTCGTTGGACAGGCGGCTGATCCATCAATAGATAAATAAATGAGTAAATGAGTAAAGTAAAAGTAAATGAGTAAATGAGTAAATGAGTAAATGAGTAAATGAGTAAATGAGTAAATGAATGAATGAATGAATGGATTAATGAATCAATTGATCAATGGAGCAATGAATCAATTAATCAATGAATCCATGAATCAATGAATCAATGAATCAGTGAATAAATGAATAAATGAATAAATGAATAAATGAATAAATGAATAAATGAATAAATGAATAAATGAATAAATGAATAAATGAATAAATCAATAAAATAAATGAATAAATGAATAAATGAATAAATGAATAAATGAATAAAATGAATAAATCAATAAATCAATAAATCAATAAATCAATAAATCAATAAATCAATAAATCAATAAATCAATAAATCAATAAATCAATAAATCAATAAATCAATAAATCAATAAATCAATAAATCAATAAATCAATAAATCAATAAATCAATAAATCAATAAATCAATAAATCAATAAATCAATAAATCAATAAATCAAGAAATCAATAAATCAATAAATCAATAAAGTAATAAAGTAATAAATTGATGAACGCACGAAGTCACCTGTGGGTCGTTGGACAGGCGGCTGATCACGTCAGGAAGCAGGTTGTAGATCGGATTCTTCCCCTAGGCAAATAGATAGATAGATAGATAGATAGATAGATAGATAGATAGATAGATAGATAGATTGATAGATTGATAGATTGATAGATTGATAGATTGATAGATTGATAGATTGATAGATAGATAGATAGATAGATAGATAGACCTTTTTGTTGAGCTCCTGGAAGAAGCGCGTGGCCAGCGCGCGAATGCTGGGGTCACTGTTTATAGATAACATACATAATATACATAATATACATAATATACATAATATACATAATATACATAATATACATAATATACATAACATACATAACATACATAACATACATAACATACATAACATACATAATATATGTATGACGTACATAGCATACACGACCTGTCCATGAGGCAGTTGCAGAGCTCTGCGATGGGGTTCTTGGCCTTCATCATGTCGTTCAGGATCAGGTGCGTCATCACCTGTGCATGTGTGCATGTATGTATGTATGTGTATGTATGTATGTGTATGTATGTATGTGTATGTATGTGTGTATGCATAGTTATGTATGTATGTATGTATGTATGTATGTATGTATGTATGTAAGTATGTATATATGTATGT
>WBZZ01003305.1:222500-227500 GCA_019918135.1 Paulinella micropora
AGGCTATAACGGTGTCCAAAATAATAATAATAATAATAATAATAATAATAATAATAATAATAATAATAATAATAGTGTGTATAGTGTATCTCCTGCCAATTGCTGAGCCAAAAGGCCATGTGCATCCAATCCTCCATTCCATAAGGAAAGTCTCCACACCAATCGGTGGAATAAAGGAAGTGACGGCAAAGAACATTACTCTAGGAGCTTTATACCAATCAGCCCATGGAAAGGACCGATGGCCTATGTACTCCCTAATAATAATAATAATAATAATAATAATAATAATAATAATAATAATAATAATAATAGTGCTTCTCTGTCAATGGCTGATGCATTTCTGCACATGCGCCTCCATCGTCTCACCCGTGAGGGGAGTACGAAGAATTGACGATAAGCTCTAATGACACCCCCGCAAGGGCAGTTCCAACACTTCCAGACGGGCCGGTATGTTCAATGAAAATACTGGTCCAGACGGGCCGGTATGTTCAATGAAAATACTGGTGGCACCGACGGGAATCGAACTGGCGACAGGGCCAATAATAATAATAATAATAATAATAATAATAATAATGATGATGATGATACTATATCTGAGGCGTACTGATGCAACTAATGGCATATCCTCAACGGACATAAGCCTCCAATACCCTTGTTCGAGGTCCTCCACCCCCCCGTGTCAGTCTCTCGCCTGATGATCGGGGCCACCGATGGAGCTCCTGAGGGCAAGACTGCACTAAGCCGAGGTTATTCCGCAGTCCCAGCAACCTCTTGCAAGACGTCACCGAATGTGCAAGTGCATACACCAAGCGCGGTTGCTAGAGCTGCCTCGAAACCCCACCCATAACAATCTGGTGTCTGCTGGGTCCTGGGCTATCAACCAGCATATGCGGACTTTAAGATCTTTTACGCGCGCAACGACCCTCCTCCCCAGCATCTACCACCAAAGGGTTATGAGTTGGCGTCACAGTTTAACGCCTTGAGGCCATTGGGCTGGAACTCTGTTTAGCAAGTGTGACTAGGTTTTTTCATCGGGGATGATGATGATCATGATAATGATAATAATAATAATAATAGTAATAATAATAATAATAATAATAATAATAATAATAATAATAATAGTGCTTCTCTGTCAATGGCTGATGCAAATCTGCACATGCGCCTC
Source organism: Paulinella micropora (assembly GCA_019918135.1). Lineage (NCBI taxonomy): Eukaryota > Cercozoa > Imbricatea > Euglyphida > Paulinellidae > Paulinella > Paulinella micropora. The sequence continues at coordinate 223,666 of WBZZ01003305.1, forward strand.
CATCGTCTCACCCGTGAGGGGAGTACGAAGAATTGACGATAGGCTCTAATGACACCCCCGCACGGGCAGTTCCAACATTTCTAGACGGACCGCTATGTTCAATAAAACTACTGGTGGCACCGACGGGAATCGAACTGGCGACAGGGCCCAGATGGTAGAACTTGACCACTGGGCTATCACGGTGTCCAATAATAATAATAATAATAATAATAATAATAATAATAATAATAATAATAATAATAATAATAATAATAATAATAATAATAATAGTGCTTCTCTGTCAATTGCTGATGCAAATCTGCACATGCGCCTCCATCGTCTCACCCGTGAGGGGAGTACGAAGAATTGACGATAGGCTCTAATGACACCCCCGCACGGGCAGTTCCAACACTTCCAGACGGACCGGTATGTTCAATGAAAATACTGGTGGCACCGACGGGAATCGAACTGGCGACAGCCCAGATGGTAGAACTTGACAATAATAATAATAATAATAATACTATTTACTATATCTGAGGCGTACTGATGCAGCTAATGGCATATCCTCAACGGACATAAGCCTCCAATACCCTTGTTCGAGGTCCTCCACCCCCCCGTGTCAGTCTCTCGCCTGATGATCGGGGCCACCGATGGAGCTCCTGAGGGCAAGACTGCACTAAGCCGAGGTTATTCCGCAGTCCCAGCAACCTCTTGCAAGACGTCACCGAATGTGCAAGTGCATACACCAAGCGCGGTTGCTAGAGCTGCCTCGAAACCCCACCCATAACAATCTGGTGTCTGCTGGGTCCTGGGCTATCAACCAGCATATGCGGAGTTTAAGATCTTTTACGCGCGCAACGACCCTCCTCCCCAGCATCTACCACCAAAGGGTTATGAGTTGGCGTCACAGTTTAACGCCTTGAGGCCATTGGGCTGGAACTCTGTTTAGCAAGTGTGACTAGGTTTTTTCATCGGGATTTCCCTCAAATATGTCACAGTCAACACTCCAAGAATAATAATAATAATAATAATAATAATAATAATAATAATAATAATAACAATAGTGCTTCTCTGTCAATGGCTGATGCAAATCTGCACATGCGCCTCCATCGTCTTCACCCGTGAGGGGAGTACGAAGAATTGACGATTATTATTATTATTATTATTATTATTATTATTATTGGACACCGTGATAGCACAGTGGTCAAGTTCTACCATCTGGGCCCTGTCGCCAGTTCGATTCCCGTCGGTGCCACCAGTATCTTCATTGAACATACCGGTCCGTCTGGAAGTGTTGGAACTGCCCTTGCGGGGGTGTCATTAGAGCCTATCGTCAATTCTTCGTACTCCCCTCACGGGTGAGACGATGGAGGCGCATGTGCAGAAATGCATCAGCCATTGACAGAGAAGCACTATTATTACTATTATTATTATTATTATTATTATTATTATTATTATTATTATTATTATTATTATTGTTATTATTATTATTATTATGGACACCGTGATAGCCCAGTGGTCAAGTTCTACCATCTGGGCCCTGTCGCCAGTTCGATTCCCGTCGGTGCCACCAGTATTTTCATTGAACATACCGATCCGTCTGGACCAGTATTTTCATTGAACATACCGGCCCGTCTGGAAGTGTTGGAACTGCCCTTGCGGGGGTGTCATTAGAGCTTATCGTCAATTCTTCGTGCTCCCCTCACGGGTGAGACGATGGAGGCGCATGTGCAGAAATGCATCAGCCATTGACAGAGAAGCACTATTATTATTATTATTATTATTATTATTATTATTATTATTATGATTATTATGGAGGGGTGCACAGTATGGCACCCCACGGGAAGAGGAGGTGGCCTCTTCCCACTGGTTTCGAGGCTATGTCGTTGTGTTGGCTCCGAGGCTATGTTGTTGTGTTGGTTCCGAGGCTATGTTGTTGTGTTGGTTCCGAGGCTCTGTTGTTGTGTGGGTTCCGAGACTATGTCGATGTGGGTTCCGAGGCTATGTTGTTGTGTTGGTTCCGAGGCTATGTCGTTGTGTTGTTTTTTATAAGACATACACCACGTGGGATCAAAGGGGTATTTACATTCCGAGATCTAGGGGTGGTGACGGGTTTCGAGGCGTCCCAGATACTTACCACAAAACGTCCTCATGCGCTGGCAGCCGGCATGAAATGTCTGCTACCCCTGTGAGTACCTCCATGCGGGACCTACCCAGTCTCGTGGAGCTCTCACGCGGGGAAGATCAATCATTTGTAGTTGATTTCCTGCAAGGTACCCGACACTGTGCGGGTAGTAGGGACTTCCTTTTGGGGCCTTCTATGCAGGATGGTAGAGTCACAGTCACTCTTCAATCCCCAACATACTCACTGTAGTCCCTGTTGGGTCGAGGGATGGAGGCGCATGGCCCTCGGGCTCAGCCAGACAGATCAATATATATATTATTATTATCATTATTATTATTATTATTATTATTATTATTATTATTAATATTATTATTATTATTATTATTGGACACAGTGATAGCCCAGTGGTCAAGTTCTACCATCTGGGCACTGTCGCCAGTTCGATTCCCGTCGGTGCCACCAGTATTTTCATTGAACATACCGGTCTATTTCTGGACCAGTATTTTCATTGAACATACCGGCCCGTCTGGAAGTGTTGGAACTGCCCTTGCGGGGGTGTCATTAGAGCTTATCGTCAATTCTTCGTACTCCCCTCACGGGTGAGACGATGGAGGCGCATGTGCAGAAATGCATCAGCCATTGACAGAGAAGCACTATTATTATTATTATTATTATTATTATTATTACTATTACTACGATTATTATTATGATCATTATTATTATTATCATTATTTTGCGGGGGTGTCATTAGAGCTTATCGTCAATTCTTCGTACTCCCCTCACGGGTGAGACGATGGAGGCGCATGTGCAGAAATGCATCAGCCATTGACAGAGAAGCACTATTATCATTATTATTATTATTATTATGGAGGCACATGTCCAGGATCTGGATCTGATGCTATAGTCTGAGGAAGCCTATTATTATTATTATTATTATTATCATTATTATCATTATTATTTGTAGTTGATTTCCTGCAAGGTACCCGACACTGTGCTGGTAGTAGGGACTTTTGGGGCCTTGCTGTGCAGGATGGTTAGAGTCACTCATCCCTCCCCAACATACTCACTGTAGTCCCTGTTGGGTCGAGGGATGGAGGCGCATGGCCCTCGGGCTCAGCCATGACAGATCAATATATATCATTATTATTATTATTATTATTTACTATATCTGGGGCGTACTGATGCAGCTAATGGCACATCCTCAACGGACATAAGCCTCCAATACCCTTGTTCGAGGTCCTCCACCCCCCCGTGTCAGTCTCTCGCCTGATGATCGGGGCCACCGATGGAGCTCCTGAGGGCAAGACTGCACTAAGCCGAGGTTATTCCGCAGTCCCAGCAACCTCTTGCAAGACGTCACCGAATGTGCAAGTGCATACACCAAGCGCGGTTGCTATATTATTATTATTATTATTATTATTATTATTATTATTATTATTATTATTATTATTATTATTTTGGACACCGTGATAGCCCAGTGGTCAAGTTCTACCATCTGGGCCCTGTCGCCAGTTCGATTCCCGTCGGTGCCACCAGTATTTTCATTGAACATACCGCTCCGTCTGGACCAGTATTTTCATTGAACATACCGGTCCGTCTGGAAGTGTTGGAACTGCCCTTGCGGGGGTGTCATTAGAGCTTATCGTCAATTCTTCGTACTCCCCTCACGGGTGAGACGATGGAGGCGCATGTGCAGAAATGCATCAGCCATTGACAGAGAAGCACTATTAT
>WBZZ01003305.1:242500-300000 GCA_019918135.1 Paulinella micropora
CCGTCGCAGATGGCATCGCTGCTGCAAGGTATGTATGTATGTATGTATGTATGTATGTATGTAAAGTAATGTAATGAATGTAATGTAATGTAATGTAATGCAATGTAATATGTGATGTAATGTAATGTGATGTAATGTAGTAATGTTATGTAATGTTATGTTCTGTTATGTTCTGTGATGTTATGTTATGTTATCTTATGTTATGGTATCTTATGTTATGTTGCATTACGTTATGTTGCATTACGTTATGTTGCGTTGCGTTACGTTGCGTTACGTTATGTATGTACGTATGTATGTATGTATGTATGTACGTATGTATGTATGTATGTATGTATGTATGTATGTATGTATGTAGGTATCGTATCGTATCGTATTTGTGTATGTTTGTGTAGATATTATGCGCGAGCTATACCTGGCCACCGAGGTCAACATACATGCATGCATACATACATACATACATACATACGTACATGCATACATGCAGGTCAAGATCCTGGTCCTGATCGACGACCGCAACAAGTGGTAACTACCTGGCCTACATACATACATACATACATACATACATGCATACGCATGCATGAATGCATGCATACATACATACATACATGCATAGATGCATACATACATACATACATACGCATACCTACGTACGTACGTACGCACGTACATTACGTACGTACGTACGTACGTGCATACATGCATACATGCATACATGCATACATGCATACATACATACATACCACTCGACCGACCAACCTACCTACCTACCTACCTACCTACCTATTTACCTTTGTACCTGCCTATCCAGGGACATGATTTCCAGCTTCAACGACCCGCGCAAGGTATGTATGCATGTATGTATGCATGTATGTATGCATGTATGTATGCATGTATGTATGTATGTACATATGTATGTATGTAATGTATGTAATGTATGTAATGTATGTAATGTATGTAATGTATGTCATGCATGTCATGCATGTATGTATCTACGTATGTACGTATGTATGTATGTTATGTAAGGACGGGCGCGTCCCGCTCATGGGCCACAACCTGGGTATCTATCTAATTGTCTATCTATCTATCTATCTATCTATCTATCTATCTATCTATCTATCTATCTATCTATCTACCTACCTACCTACCTACCTACCTACCTACCTAGCTCCCTACCTACCTAGCTACTTACCTGCCTGCCTGCCTGCCTACCTACCTACCTACCTACAAACCTACCTCTATCTATTACTGGGTACATTCCAGTGTCAAACTCAGCCAGCGAATTTGAGTTAAGGGTCAGATTTCAGATTAGCGGTCAGATTTTAGATTAGTGGCTAGAATTCATATTAGTTTAATTTAACGGTAATATTTCGCAAAAATTATGCAGATTTTGCGGACGGATATAGCCGTTAAATTGAACTAATTTGAATTCTGACCACTAATCTGAAATCTGGCCGCTAATCTGAAACCTGGCCCTTAACGCAAATTCTATAGCTGAGTTTGACACTAGAATGTACCCAGTAATATCTATCTATCTATCTATCTATCTATCTATCTTTCTCGCTTGTTGAGCCCGGAATAAAACCCACAGTGCTCTGTCGGTTTATACTAGACTGTCGAACAGTCTCGAAACTCCATCTGCTTACTGGGTCCTCTGTAATGGAGGTGGGAGCTCGTTCTGCAAGGGGCGCTTTATGGAACGAGCCCTGGCCCCGCCTGGTACTAGGGAGGTCTTGGTATTGCCTGTATCAGTCCCTTCCGTGCAAACATCACGGCTTAGCTGGGCATCGGGTTAATACTTTACCCACAGACTTCCTTGGTTGACGAAATCAGAAGCTCCTTTTTCTGACATTAGTCGATATCTCATCAGTTGATCTCATCACTTACTCCACAGAGTGTACCAAGGCCACTTGAGGTGTCACTGACCCTCCCTTGGGCTTGGTTTTTTGAAATGGGTGCCATCTGTCGACAGACAGAGAATTAGGGGATGTTGTGGGTGTGCTGGGCCCGTGGTGGGGTGCCTTATGTGTGCCTAGCCATACGCCTATAAGTCACATGCCGAAATAGCGACGGGAAGCACAATCCTGTTCCCTCAGGGTGCCCTTTCTCGCTTGTTGAGCCCGGAATAAAACCCACAGTGCTCTGTCGGTTTATACTAGACTCGAAACTCCATCTGCTTACTGGGTCCTCTGTAATGGAGGTGGGAGCTCGTTCTGCAAGGGGCGCTTTATGGAACGAGCCCTGGCCCCGCCTGGTACTAGGGAGGTCTTGGTATTGCCTGTATCAGTCCCTTCCGTGCAAACATCACGGCTTAGCTGGGCATCGGGTTAATACTTTACCCACAGACTTCCTTGGTTGACGAAATCAGAAGCTCCTTTTTCTGACATTAGTCGATATCTCATCTATATATCTATCTGGCTACCAAGCTACCTATCTATCTTATCTATCAAGGGCTGGTGGACGCGTTTACCAGCTTCACGGTGGCTGCGCCAAAGAACGGCGTGTGTGTGTGGGCCACCTGTGGGCAGCGCCACGCCTTCCAACGCAAAGTGCCGCAGCATCTGGAGAAGGCACACCACCACTTCGCCCTCGACGCGTACAACGACCAGGAGCTGTGGGCCTGCGTCACGCATTACACATTGAGTGACTTCTGCAAACGGCCTGTGCTGCACTCGCAAGTGAACAAGAACTATGTGGCTGTCCTCAAGGGCTTCACGGGCAGCGTACCCAAGGAAATCCACAACTACCTCAACTTGTTCTAGTAAAATTGATTTTGCTTTTTTTTTTTTTTTTTTTTTTTTTTTTTTTTTTTTAAGATTAGGGGAACCCGATTGTGATTTGGTTCGTCAACATATTACCGGTAGTATTACTGGTGATATATTAATAAATGTTAATACAATAATATTATTAAGTAATTTTATATATAACAATATTTACCAGTATTACCGTAATAAATACTAGTACTTATTATTAATAAGTAATGTTGTGACGATATAGACTTATCAGACTGAGCATTTTAACGACCTGCCAAAGTTATTACCGTTGACTTTTCACTCTTTTTTCACCGGCCCGTTAGATTCTCCTCTGCATCACTCACCCCCGACCCTCGCAACCAGCGTGAAACCAACACTGTGGCTGAGAATCCCATGCCACGTTGTAATGTACTATTAATAACCGTTACTCCACCTAGTCAATTTAGTAGTATTAATATAATATGAATTTTTAATACCATTTTTCGTGCCTCAAAATGGCTATTACAAATTTCATCGTTGCTTAGTATTCATTTCCCGCAAATCAATACTAAGCAACAAAACAGAAAAATAAAAAAGCAAAATTTTTGATAAATACAAGAAAGCACAATAAAGAAATATTTCCTCTTCATTTCGCTTTTAAATAAAAACAAGAAAAAGTTTTAAATTTTTTTTTTAGGTTTTTTAATAAATACAAAGAAACAAAAACAGACAAATAGCCTTCTACAGCACACTTAGAGCCTTGAAAAATGTATGTATCTTAAAAGAAAATTTTTTGCCCGTCTTATATACATTATGGATGCTAGCAAACAGAAGAGAGCAGAATATGTGAAGGAAAGAAGGAAAGAGAAATATAAATGTATATGCGGAAAGGTAATAGGGATATACGGAAAATATCAACACGAAAAATCAGACTTTCATAGAGACCATTTCGCAGAGAAAGAAGAGGTTATGATAGGAGGACATAAAGTTATTCGTATAACTCGTAGAAACGACTACATAGAAAGATATTTTAAAAATAAAATGTAAAACCATTTAAAAAAATAAATATTATTACTTATATATAATATGTCTTCTATAATGATACAAGCGGACAAGATAGAAGGATTAAGAAATACACAAAAAGAGAAGTGCTTCAACGATATAGTAAGGTTTTTAAGTTTTGGATAGAACAAAAGAACAGAATATTAGAAGAACCTTCAACTACACTGAATATACATAAATGGCAAATTTGTGAAGAAGCAATCGCACAACTTAAATTACGGGCTATGATATTATTGAATAAAATAAAATGTAAAACCATTAAAAAAAAAATATTATTACTTATAATATAGATATGGGAAGACACAAGAAATATCTCACACCAGAGGACAAACGAAAGGCTAACAATGAAAAAGCAACTGCTTATTATTATAAGCACCGCGAAGAAGTAAATATAAGAAGAAAGGAAAAACTGAAAGAACGAAAACAGGAAACTTAAAGAGTATGAAGAAATGAAAGCAAGAGAGAAATCCTAAAGGTTGAAAATACTTTTTTCCGCGAATGTAAAATAATTTCTATTTAAAAGTAAGATTTTATATATATATATAATATCGGTAAACCAATTTAATTTATTTTATTATTTTTATATCCACACTAATATAAAAGTAAAATATGCCTCCACCATTACCAACAACATCAAGACCAAACAAAAATGTGATTGACTTGTTGAAGGCTAAGGCTAGAAATAAGATTAAACCTACTGATTTATTACTAAGCAAACAGAAACTCAAAAAGACTAAAACTAGAGAGAGCAAGAGGGAATTCAAAGTAGTAGAGTTAAAATCTAGACGAGACAATAGATTAAACTCTCTTACATACGAGAAGCAAGGATTAGACATAAATTTTTATGATACTGCTACATTAGAGCGAGAGGTTCTACTTCCTATATTATTGAATGCTAAAAGAAATGGGATGACTGGAAATGCCAATGTTCATATTACTATTACCTACATAACAGACCACGAAGAATTAAATAGATATTATAAAAGAAAACATTTAATTCTTTTCAAATGAAAAACTATGATGATTTTATTGAAATGTTGAATGAGTTCAACATAAGCAATATTGAAGCATCTGGATTAGGTTATAACCGGATTATTGAATATGCTAAGGTAGTAGTAGTTCAAGAAAACGGAAGCGGGTGCTACGAAGGAAAAAACAAATGTAAAAAAACAATAATGGAAGAAAGTATATTAATATCTCCTGCTAGCAAAAATAATAATTGCTTATTCTTCCTTTGTAAAGACATTCTTAATATGCCACTCATTAACAGAAAAAGATGTAATGATATTAGAGAACAATTCAATCTTTCTAATGATTGCCCAATCCCATTTTCTACAGCAGTAAAAATCCTTAATGCTTTGATAAAGGAAGGGAAGACATACGAAATTACAAATTCCCTAACGAAAGAGACAATAAGCACGAACGAAATAGGAGAAGAAGCGGACATTATGATTTACTTAGAGAATAATCACTATTTATCATTAATTAGAAGATGTAAAAAGAAATGCTAGAAATGCTTAACCAAGTATTTTACTAAACATACGTGTAATCCAAAAGTTATTAATTATGCTAATAGAGAAATATTAAAGAATGGAAAGAGACATTTAATAACGAAGTCTCACAAAGAAAAATATAATAACAAAGATGAAATCCTTCATTACGACTTAGAAACTTGGAGAAACAAAATGATTTCCGAAGGCTTTGATATTCACGATTGTTATATAGTTGGATATACTCAGGGAACGGAAGGATTTAAATATTACGCAGGCATATATTGTATTTCTAAATTTCTTGATTTACTCTTAGATACAGGAAGAAAGTTAGCATTAGAATGGGCTAACAAACAACCACATAATCCAGTCAAGAAAGTAGCAGGAGTAAGAAAGAAAAAGAAGAAAGATGAAGAAGCACCGATTTATATGTGAATGGGTTTAACGGGGCGAACTTCGACCACTACTTTATTAAACAGGAATTAATAAGAAGAGGTATTAAACCAAAATCACACATGATTAATAATGGGTCAACAATCTCTTTGCAATTTGAAAATATTAAAATGTGGGATATGTGTAAGCATACTCAGGGGACATTAAAAGAAAACTTAGAAAATATGAAATGTAAAACTCTTAAAGGAGATTTCGACCATGACAAGGCATCTACTTGGGAAACAATGAGTGAAGAATTAAGAAATAAGTGTCTTGAATATTTGAAGTGTGATGTTATGGGGTTAAAAGAGTTATATTACAAAATAAACACAGAGATATTTGAAAAGCACTCGGTGAATTTAACTTCATATATTTCAACTTCAACCCTCGCCTTCAGTATCTGGAAGAAAATGATTGATGGTAAGCATGATGTAAGACTTCCAACTATTGAACAAGAGAAGGCATTTAGAAAGGCAGTTATCGGAGCAAGAACATATCCAAGCAAAAAAAGATTTGTTTCAAAACAATACAAGGACTACTTAGCAGGGAAAATCACATTTGATGAATTAACCGATTATTTAGTTGATGCGGATGTCGTATCTTTATACCAAACAGCGATGCTTAATTTATTTATGGTTGGAGAAAATAAGCAGGCTATCGCACCATTTGATTATAATAATCTTCCTATCGGTATTTACAATGTTGATTATATCTCGCCAAAAGACATATCACATTCAAGAATGGGACAAAAAAAGAAAATGCGTTCATTAAAGTGGAATTTAACTGATATGAAAGACCAATGGCTTACGAGTGTTGATATTGAAGATATGATTAAGGAAGGATACGATATAACAATTCATAAAGGATAATATACAGAGGAGGCAGAACCAGTATTCAAAGAATATATATTAAAAATGTTTAAGGCAAAAGAGAATAGCGAAAAAGGCACACCGCAATATTTATTAGCCAAACTATTTATGAATTCGTTATACGGAAAGATGATACAACGACCTATCCCAACAGAAGCGGAATACAATAAATCAAATGAGGAGTATTGGAAATTTTGGACTAAAAATTATACATCTGATGTGGTTGAATTCAAAGATAAAGATGGAAACAAACTATGGCATGTATCCGGAATTCCTAGAAAGGAAGAAATAATTGAAGGTAGCATAACTAAACCTTCTCACTACGGGGCTTTCATTCTAGCATATAGCAGGCGAATTATGTATAACTACATAAAAGAGGCTAATCCAAGTAAAGACATAGAGGCTGACTTCTATTACACCGATACCGATAGTTTAGTGTTGCATGTTATGTTCGCTAAACTAATCAAAAGACTTGGCGATAAATCTCTTGGAGGAATAACGGATGACTTAGGAGATTGTTGTAAGATAATAAGAGGAATATGTATCGCTCCAAATTGTATATGTTAGAATTTACAACGAATGAAGCCTTTCTCCCTTACCTGACTAAGAATGACTTGAAACATAAAGACAAAGGAGTTCATATAATTGAATGCTACGAAAATGAAGGAGTAAAAAAGAGATACTACCGTCTAAGAGGTAAGGGGTTGAATTGAAAAGGGCTAAATCCAGAAGTATATGAAAAGATGGATTTAGGTGAAAGCATTGAAAATGTTAGAGATTTTCAAATGAAGAAAATTCACTTATCACGAAATAGCAAACAGCAAAACATTAACCATTTCAGCATAGTTCATACTACAAACATAAAAAAGAAAGTTAATGAGAATAAATGGTGTGGTCGTGAGTTTATTAACAAAAATGATAGTATCCCTTACGGATATCAAATAAGATCTTAAACAATTAAACAATTAAATAATTAATTTTTTCCATAATTTTTTTTACCAGTCTATATATATACCAATGACCACCCTCACTAGACTATGTGAAAAATTTGGAAAACTTTTAATTGAGAAGAATAAGGAATTCTTTTCAGTAAAAAATGTTCAACAGATAATGGATGAGGAAAGGCGATTGAAAAAAGTAGAGAAGGAAAGCCAACCGATGTTTTTCCGTTTGGTAAATACAAAGGAAAAAAATTCAAGATGTTGTTACCATTGATAAGCCATATCTTGAATGGGTTATGAAACAGCCTTGGTTTGATAAATTTACAGACATTAAAAGTGAAGTAAAAAAATATATTTGATATTTTGTTCTGACTTCGTCATCACAAAACATCGTTTGCCAATTTATTTATTTTTTCTTTAAATTTTTTTCCGATGTTTTAGAATATAAACGAAGTGTTATAGCAAAATTCGCGAGCGAATTTTTTGTAAGCGAGAGTGCGGAGCACGAAGCGCAATTCTAAAATATCAATGACTGACCTGACCACCAAACAAGACTACTTAAATGAAATTGAAAAATGGAACCTTGACAGAGAAATAAAAAAGCCAACAATTAAATGGACTAAGCCCGACATTGTTTCTTTCTATGATCAATACAAGCAAAGGGACGACAACGTGAAAGTAGTTATTCCATTGGAGACCATAACGGACAACTCCAACGTAGTTGAAGATGCGACCTTCGGTCAGCAAGACGAAAGCACACCTTTTAAGACAACTGATTTAAAAGAGACTGGAATTACCGAAATAAAGGCGAATGTAGGTGAAGAAATAGCGAATGCTACATCCGTAAGTGATACGGCGACTGCTACAGACGAAGTATGTATAGAAGAAGGATGTATATTAAGGAAAGCGAGCGATGTTATTCGGGTTGTAAAAGAAAGATACCAAAAAATGAAGTAAAGTAAGTCAAATCATTCGTTTGATATTTTATTCACCCCCTACGCAGTTTCCTAAAACATCTTTTTTTCTTTTTTTTCACTTTACATTTCACGATGTTTGTTGAAGACGTAGTCTGAAACAAATATCTATTGGTCCTCTATAAAATTAGCAATAACATTAATATTACCTGACCCGCCCGCCGACACGGACTTCTGTGTGAATGTCAAAACATCGTTCGGGGTTAATTGAATATCGTAGGTTCTTAGATTAATTTGTTGAGTTGAGGTAGCATTAACATAAATCTTAAAAAGTGTTGTTCCGTTTGCGTAGCAGTTGCTTTTGTGTCTGTATCTACAATTGAAGTTTTGGCATCTACATCGGCAAAACCCGCTCCTGTCAGTGTTCCGTTCAATACCATTCTTACAATATTAGACTTACTATCTTCATTTGTAATACTTATCAAAGATGGAAAGACATTTGAATAGTTAGTTAGGCTATTATTGTATTGTGCTTTATTCCTGATAATTAAAATGGGGCTTTCAGTTATATTACCTGCTTCACTCCCTTCCGCCGTATTTGTAATACTTGTATTAATAGTGTTGGTTCCCTCAACAAACAAACTACAACTGGCTGTCTTCAGTCTTTGTATTCCAACTCCCACATTATTATTAACAATTCGTGCTACAAATGGCAATGTAGTATTCCGCAGACTGGCACCCGTGTTGGCATTCGCATACTTAATCGTATGGACTAACTGAAATTCGCCTGTCTTTGGATTTTCAATAGAAAACTTAATAGCACCAAAGCCTAAGTATTGAAATTGAATTTGAAATACATTTCCCTTCGTCCAGTCTAATACTGGCATATCTCCTGTTCCGTCGCACGGGTCATCCCAGTATGCTTGATAAAATGCGTTTGGGCTTCCTCGAATGCAATGTAGAATAATCATTCCTTCATCTCTAGTCTTGTAAAAGTAGAAACCATTAAGTAAAGCATTATCTCCGATACCTATCCACGAATAATAATCTTCGGTTTCGTCTGTTGTCCATAAAGCAGTGAAGCGGGCTACAACACCCATACCAGTGCGATATTTTATTTTTCTTTTGCTTTCCATACAGGCATCAGCGGTAGCATTAGCAGTCGTTTTTAATTCCGCCATATTATTATTGAATGAAACACTCGCATTTGTCTGAATTAATGACCATATCCGTGTATTAATGGTATATGGAAAGATTTCCTGTAATACAGGTGTTAAGGAACTGGTTAGGGTTTCACCAAAAGCGGTCTTCATTTGATTAGTTTCAATGTGTCCATCATATCCGACTTTGAAATTTACAAACTTTTCGTCCGGATTTTGTGCGATTGAATTTCTCTGGTTGGACATTTGAGAATTTCACTTCGTGCTACGCACTCTCGTTTATTCTCACAAGTCTGAAGGACGTTGTGATGCTTCGCTCACAAACGTCGTTTTCCTATATTATTATACAAGAAAAAAATTATTTAATATATTAATTTTTTTACTTTAATGACATTCGATGTTTTATGAAGATACGAAGTATCTGAATAAAATATCATCTACGACATTAAAATTTCAATTCCCTTTAACAACAATTGTCCTCTGAAGAATAGCATAAGTATAATAATTCAATTGGACTGCTCCCTCAGCACTCCATTCATACCTCCGTTCAGTATCCAAAGACAGACCCGACACTTCATATCCTTCTTCTTCTCTCTTGTCATAAAGTGGGCGGTTGTGGTCCCAGAAATCAACATGAAACCAGTTATACTTATATACATTAGTATTCAAAATGGCAGAACCCTTGAGTTTTTCCTTCAAAAGCATATAGTCTTCATCGCGGGCACAAGCGATATCAAACTGCTGAATTCTATTACTATCCAAAGTAGTATAATAAGAAGTAATCTTAGTCTGTGATCTGTTATCGCAATCAAATGCTGTATTTGAAGTTTCGGTATTATTAAACCCGCTAGTGTAAATTCGGCGAATTCTTTCACCCTGAGAGCGGTTCATCTTCAAAACAAATGACTGAGTGCCTGCTGCAAGATTGGTTTTCCAAGAGATAGGGTATTCAGTTTTGAATGAAAAGCCCTCACCAGCAATCTTTTGTTGAACTCCCAAGATAACATTAGGGTCGGTTTCAACTGCGAGAAAGAGGTTAAGGTTGGAAACCTCTGCGGGCTGTCCGAACAGAGTTGCTCCTGCTGCAACACCAAGGGCATCAGTTCCATAAAACATGGTTTTGTTAGTGCCCTCCCACACAATCCTCAAATCAAGAATTTCATTAAAACCAATAGTCTTATCAATTTCAAAAATGGTTCCAAAAAGCATACCAAGAGGAATAGACACATTGATAACAGGAGTATCGGTGTTATTGGCACCACCTTCAAAATACTTCGCCTCCTCATAAGCAACATTTACAACAGAGGGGGCTCCCGTTCCTGCTGCAATAAGCAAATCATTATGACGGCGGGCAGTGATAGGAGGCCGTGTTGCATAATTTTGAACTCTTGTTCCAAGGGTGCGAAGCATTTCGGTTATACGAGTGACAATGTGGGCGGATTCATCACCAGCATTAGTAGCACCAATAGCAGTGAAAGCAGTCGCACCATCATCAAATACATTTGCATAACCAGCATCGGCCATAGTGGATTGTGTATCATTAGGCACATTACACTTTTGAAGCATAGACCCATAACCAGACCCCGCCCCGTGGTTTTCCAAAGCCATAAATCTATCATAAGAAATCTCAGGTTTCCAAATCATCTTAGTGTAATTACCCACGTGTTGAAGATTACACAGATACTGACCGCTTCGGCTTCGTAGTTCAACTGTCTTAATAATTGGCAGGCAGTCCATTGGAATTCGGTTATACCTTCCACCAGCGCCACCCGCATTTGGTTTGTAGGTAAATCGCAACACACTCCTCGCAAGGTCCAAAGGACGAGTTGGAATTTCAAAGGTTGATTCGTTTCCTCCGACAGTGGTAATTGACACAACCGCAAGACTTTCGCGGGCAGTAAGTTTGTTAAGCGAATACTTACCGCGGATGAGTTCGCTCTGGCTATGTGTGAGTTCTCCTCCGTATTGGACAGGCATTTTTTTGTTTTGTTTTTGAAGTAGTGTAAATTAACTAATTCACCAGAATATATTTATAGAAGAAAAAAAATAATTCTAAATTAATTATCTAGCCTTTAACAGATTAAAGAATGAATTAAATAAACTAAAATAATTAGTTTCACGATAAACAAGTAATGTCATAACGACTCCCAAACCATTAAGATTTATTGCTTGGTCGTTTTCGTCCGTCAAGTAAAACCTGAATACATTGTTTGAATTAGCTGACAATGTTTTACCATACTCAGACCCGCTTCCATCATAGATAACAGACCCAAAAGGAATTTCGTTGGCTGTGTATATTTCTTGAAGCACATGATTATCACCTTCATTCACCAAATCAGATTGAAGATACAGAGTTTTTTCACAAGTTAAAATAATTACATTTGGCGATTTAATAAAATCATTAGCGAAGAAATATGTTGAGTTTCTATCAAACCCCATTACCTCGTGAATACGGGTATCACCATCAAATATAAACCGCGGTTGAATACCTCCGTTATTTGAAACACTGAATGTTAATTTGCCATCCTCCGCTTCTGTGTTTGTATTGTTGCTTGAGACAACATAAGTATAGTCATTTGGACTTTCTGTCGTCAGTACCTCGGCCAGTTTATTTTTTAAATTGTTCATTGTGTAGTTTCCCACAGGTATCGTAATTAAAGCCTCATGCCCGTCTTCGGATAATGTAAAGGTATTGTACGGACTGGCGACCGAGTAATACGATTTTGGAATGTAAATATGAAGAATTTTACAATGTGTGGGATTGTCTAGTCCCTTCATATTGACTTCGTGTGTAAAGTCGCTGTCTGTTCCCGTTATTTTATTTTTACTATTTATGTAATAGATACCCGAACTTCTTCCTCCCTTGTAATCCATTGTTATATTATTATAGATAAATATTTTTTGCAAAAGGGTGTCAAAGCCATACCCGTGCTTTTAATTTTTCCGCTTCTTCTTCTTTTAAGTCTGTGTAGCCACTGGCGAATTTAAATTTAATACCTTTCGCCCGCTCCATTAAAAACCTCATACTATGCCAACCGCACGTGTCTGAGGTGTTTGATTGTTGTTTTACTTGATTAACCTTCATTAATAAATAACTATCGGGGTGGCTTTTTTCTATTAGTTGTTTCATTTGTTGTTGGAAGTCTTCAGTCGGCTCGTAAAGTGCTAAAGGGTCATACACTTCAACACTCCTGTCTTTATCTAGACTTATCCATACTCCGATCCAATGAGACCCTTTTTGATTATGATTATCTAAGTTCATAATAAATCCGTATCGCTTTCTGCTTCCGGGCTTCAACTTGTAGATTTCATCACTGGCTATCGCTCCGAGATACCATCCATATTTTTTCATTATGTCATCTATTTCATTAGTCATTAGTCCGCGACCCCTCTCCATCTTGCTGTTGCTGTGGCTCATCTTGTTGTGGCTCTTCTGGCTGTGGCACCTCTGGCTCTGGTTGATGTGTCTCTGGCTGTGGTTGCTCTGGCTGTGGTTGCTCTGGCTGTGGTTGCTCTGGCTGTGGTTGCTCTGGCTGTGGTTGCTCTGGCTGCGGTTGCTCTGGCTGTGGTTGCTCTGGCTGTGGCTCTGGTTGCTGTGGTTGCTCTGGCTGTTGCTCATTTCTATATTTATTTATAAGAACATTAACATAATCTTTTTTTCTCATTGAATGAACCCATTCTTTTCTTGTTATATACTTTTTAATGTTTTCTACGGAAAACACTTTGTTAATCAAATCTTCTAAACTAGTTCCCGTTTGTAATCCCAAATATTCAGCCAATTTCTTTTTTACCTCGTCCTTCTTTTGTCCTACATCTATTTTATGTTCTACAATTTTGTCTATTATCCATGATGCCCTTTGGTTCCAATCTTTAACATCGTGGCCTTCATTTTTAAGTTTATCCCTTAATGCTTCACCAAGAATTTTAATAGTAAGTTTTTTCTCAATATTACTATTCGACAATCCATTCTTTAACATTGCTTTGTATTTAGCCTCCTCTAATTTATTTCCTAATTTTTTTTTTAATTTTCTTGCTCACCGAGTACTTTTTTCATATCGACTATTGTCAGTTTTTGTTCTTGAAATTGTTTTATTCTTTCTGCTATACTTTGTATTTTACTAGGTTCCCAATTATCTATATCTGCTTGAGTAAAAACTCCAGACTTTATGATTACTTTTTTATTTTCTTCAAATTCTTGATTTGGCTTAACTTTTACCTCTGGCTGTGCCTGTTGTTCTTGTGGCTGTCCCTGCTGTGGCGGCATAATATATTGATATTGAACTGGTGGTAATGCTTTGTATCCTATTTTTTCTGTCTTCTTCATATTTTACATCTTCTATGAGTTTTTGCTCCCTTCTTAGTTCTCTGGCCTCTTCTTCTCCTCGTCTAAATCCTCCCGTGCCTTTCTTTCTTTTTTCTCTATGGTTTCAATACCTTCATACTTTTCCTTTCTGAGTTTGTCTAAGTGGTCTTGAATTGCTGTTCTCGTATTCTGCTCAATCTCTGACAGACTCTGGACTTTTCTTAAGTCTTCCTTTTTTGTTTTTTTCTTTGCTTTTGGTCTGCTTAAGTATTTCATAAAAAGTTTCACAATTTGAAGTGTGCTCATATCATTTGTTTTCTTACCGAAATTATGATAATATTTTTTACCATTCTGGATAATATACGGCCTCCCGCTTTTATTTCTATAAACCCGCGGTGGACGGACTTTCGCTCTTTTCACATTCTTAGTCTTAGTGACCATAGTATATTTATTTTATTAAACATGATTTTTTCATTTAAATATAACGATATTAAACGATATAAAACGACATTATACCAGACTACAAGCAAGGAAAATTTTACTCATTAAGGTCTCACCAGACGGACGATTCAACCATTATATAAAAGGCTAAGCAAGTCATAAGTTGGATTATAAATGTTGGATAAATGGAAAAAGATCACACTATATATCCTCTTTTGAAATAGTAAAAAAATACGATGATGTTTATATTGAATTAATTGAGGAATGTCAGTGTGATAATAAAATGGAATTACTTAAACGAGAAGGAGAATTAATCAGACAGATGAAATGTGTAAATAAAATGGTAGCTGGAAGAATGAAAAATCAATACAAAGCAGAAAACAAAAATAAAATTAAAGAAAGTGGAAAATTATATTATGAAGCAAACAAGGACAAAATAAAAGAATACTTAAAACAATACAATAAATATAATAAAGAAAAAATTCAAGAAAAAAGTAGATAATACAGAAAAATAACAATAATAAAATTAAAGAATACTTTAAACAATACAGAGAAAGCAATATTGACAAAATAAGAGAAGAAAGAAAAATACAACATAATTGTGAGTGTGGTATGAAATATACATCAGGTCATAAAACTCGCCATGAACGGACAAAAAAACATACTGATTTTATAAATGAACCAATAGGATTAAATGCTTTTAATACTTAAAATTCCACGGCCAGATTGTTTTTTTCCATAACCAAGTTTTGCAGCAGTGGCTTGGACTGATCCCGCATATGGCACTCCCATACTACTCAATGCTCCAGCGGTCTTTGAAATAACTTTATTGTCCCTCAGAAACTTATTAATAGCCAAAGCCGTTTTCCCCACTTTTTGCCAATTTACCTTATCCTTGCCTCCTTGCTTCTTCTTACGACCAGTCTTCTTTTTGCCTCCTGCCATATTTGTGCTTGAGTTAATTGTTCGTTTGCCGATTGTTGGAATGACTTCACGAGTTGTTTTCACTATCATTATACTATGAAAAAAAAATATTTATTAAAAAAATCAATAAATTGATTTCTTGCTATAACACAAACGAAGTTTGTTTATAAAAATCAAATGATTATTTTAGACGAAAATTTATCACCTTACGGGACAATTGCCTATCGCATGCGATAGGCTAAATTAAAAATTTTCCGTAATTCATCTACACTTGAGACATAAAGAAAATTAAATCTCTCCTTTGTTGCTTCGTGATACTTTTGAAGAAAATAATCAAAATAAAAAGATAAGTCTAAGTGTTTATACACGAGTTCCATTTTATCCTGAGACTGGCCCGGAAAGATTAACAAATAATCTAAATGCTTAATGGCTTCTGGCCGTAGGTCGTTCAGATACTGGCTTGACATAATCACCTTACTTTTATAGTGTCTGTTCTTTTTTAACAAATCGCTTACGGAGTCATCTCTTAATCCACTTTCTAAATCGTCCAAAACAAAAACAACCTCTGGTGAAATATGCTTACTTGGTCTCTCTTTCTTCTCACCTCCTTCTTCCTTTTTCTTTTCTTTTCCAAAGTATAAAAATTGTGGCTTCTCTATTTCATCTTTGTCCTGTTTAATTTCTCCTTCGTGTTGCTCGTCCTGTCTGTTCAGTTTGTCTAACTCATAATCAATGACATTTAAACCATCTGATTTAAGAAATGTATATATTGCCATAGGGTTTCCCCTGTTCTTAAAGTGCTTTACCATTGCTTTATAAATGTAGTCCTTGTGTATTGTTGAAGCGATAATGACAATACGGGTTTTTCTGTCTGTAGTCCGTTTCAGTATTTCAAAGAGTGCTGTTGTTTTCCCGCTCTTCTTACGGGCAAGTAGAAATATATTTGCATACGGCTCATTGAATAATTTATAACCTTTTGCTTTTTTATTTCCTTCGCATTCCTGCTTTACAGGCTTAACTTTTACATTGTTAATTTTCAGCATCTTATATTCTAAGCGAGAAATTCGCTGCGGATAAAATCCGCAACAATCTGGGTAGGTTTCACCTACCCTAAGAATTCTAGGCATACAACAATTCTTCCCGCTAAATTATCAGTATCTAATTCACCCGCATCGCTTTTTAATACTTTAAATGTATATTGTCCGTCCGTCCATCCAACGACACCTAAATTATAACTAAGGTTTTAAATGTTTGCTATATTACTATCAGCGAATGTGCCGATAATTCCAATTCTGTCCATATAAAGAATTCTGGTTTTGGTTTCAGTCTGGTCGTTCGTATAATGAATGAACTTAACATTCATTTTGGTCGGTGTGAATGACATTTGAATATTTTTATTAAATGTTTTGCTTCCAACAAAATCATTGCTCAGAAAAATAATCCGCTGATATTTATATTCAGTAGCCATGATTATATTACTGATGATAAACTTTTTAACAACAAAAATATTTTCGCGAACTGCCTGCGACTTTTACTCACGGGTAAGCGAAAAAATGAATGAGAGTTGTGCTTATTGTATAAAGCAAGGTATTGAAACTAAATTTAAATGTGTGTATAAACCTATAAGTAATTGGTGTGTTAGTTTTGATGAAGCCATTCCTTTAATGTGTTCGGGTAGTGATGCTTCTTGGTATAAAATACACTTATATGAATGCTCACTTCTTTGAACTAGAAGGTGATGGAAGGCAAAGTCCTATGAGTAAAGTCAAAATTCCGACATAAGTGTTAGCAACCTCACAAGGTAAGTTCTTTTCAGATAGCCTCACGATACAAAGGGTGATAATGGCAATAATGATACCCATTTGAAATAAGTATTTAATAAGTCGGCTGTCGGTCGGCCTGTTTTTTACACAACAACAATTCCAGTTATCTTCCAATTCGTGCTCTACTTTTTTTTCCTCAGTCTTTAGTTCTGTTTCAAGAACACGAGACTTTAATTCGGGAGTTAGTTCGCCATCCATATCCATAATAGGTGGAGGTCTGTGAAGTCTAGTTGTATTATTGTTTGACATGATATTTTAGAATTGCGTTTCGTGCTCCGCACTTTCACTTATTCTAAAACATCGTTTTTCTTTATTGAAAATAAATAAATTGGTTTTCGATGTTTATCAACAAACGAGAATGAGCGAAGCGAATGAGAGTGAAGTTGATAAATATCAAGGGAAAACGACTGCTCGTATTTCAGAAAGTTGCTTAGATAGATCTTCTATAATAAGCAAAAGATTATTATTTTGTTTTTCTAAATTAACTACCTTTTCTGATAATTGTTGAACCGCTTTAATTAATGGTGCGATAAACTCTGAATAACCTATACCATAACCAACATCACCACTATCAACACATTTAACATCTTCTGGATTAACACGCACACCCTTCAATTCGCATTCTTTTCTTTGCTTTGGACACGGAACCATAATTGTTTCTTTTATAAAACCGCCAAAATCTAGCATATTCATTTCTGTTAGTATGTCCTCTAATTCTTGTGCTATTAAGCCACTCCTACATTTTTTTTTTAATCATCAATCATACGATAGCAGACTGGATTTAACTTATTAATAAAATCTAAGAGCATTCCTTTATATCTTCTTTTTTTCTCCTGTCTGAATATTGAATTGGATTAGACGATACCCATATTGCCCATCGCTTGCTCTTAAAGACATTAAAACAGCATTACGATTTTCCCATATAAAACCTTCCGTTGTGTTCGTGCCACATCTAAATCTTAAAGCATAACTTGTTATACCACCTCCAACGCCACCTGCTAGTGCTGTTCCTCCACTTAATGATTTACTCGCACCAGATTGAGACATATAAATTCCTCTGTCTGTATT
Organism: Paulinella micropora; assembly: GCA_019918135.1. Taxonomy (NCBI): domain Eukaryota; phylum Cercozoa; class Imbricatea; order Euglyphida; family Paulinellidae; genus Paulinella; species Paulinella micropora. Next base: position 260,657 of record WBZZ01003305.1, read on the forward strand.
TGCTGTCTCCCACATAAATATTCCTCTCGCATTCGTCCCGTCTGTTCCTCCTTGTATTCCTATCTTTGCTCCACTAGTTAATGTTGTGGTCGTTAGCACTCCCGTGTATGTAATACCTGCATTTGCTGTTATTAATCCACTCGCCGTTATTGCCTTTGTTGTTAATAAGCCTGATGTATCAAGTTCAAGAGCCACAGACCAAGGAACAGCAGTCCCAACACTTTTCCCACTATCATACAAAAATCTAAGTTTGTTGGAAAATTATTAATTAAAAAGTTTGAACTTGCATAACTTGATTTCCATCCCGCGCCATCTAAATAAACATCAAAACCCATATTTATGCTCTTATATCCTAAATTAAATAGTCCAAATGTAGGATTTCTATCTTCTGTTGTAATCGCTTGTATGTGTGCTCCAGCAGTATTATTATTAAAAGTCCCATACAATTCTAAACCCGCTGTCGTACCTACTCCTTTTGTTGTGTTTCCTATAATTATCGGTTTGCCTAGTGCTGTTGTTATTTTATCACTCGTCGTTAATGTTGTTGTTGATATCCCCGCACTAGCCGTTATCAATCCTTTTGTCCATAAAGTTCCGTTTGCCCCATTTAATGACATTAACAATTGTTCATTAGAAATTTCCCACACAAAACCATCTGCCGAAGCAAAACCAGACCTAAATCTTCTAGCAAAGCCTGAAATATCGTTGCCTGCAACCGCAGACCCTCCAGATAGACTTTTACCTGCCCCTGGTTGAGCCATATAAATCCCCCATCCTGTGTTGTCTGTATCCCACAGAAATATACCCTGTCCAGTTCCTCCATCTACTTTATTTTGAATAGATAACTTGCAACCTCCATCTACTGTTAATAATTCGCTCGCCGTTAATGCGGTTGTAGTCATGCAGCACTTGTTATGTTGTTTGAGTTCATATCCAAAGCACTATAAAACCGCATACCGCCAGCATTGTTAAAACGGACAATGTCAGATGAAGCACTTTTATTATCCAACGTTTTGAAATATAAAGGCCTGCTCCTTTTACATCAAATGCTACATTCGTGAATACATAACCTCTTTGGTTCGCGGTTCCACTTGTAGCAGTATTTAGAGTAAATAAAAAATATTGATAATCACCTGATGTCTGTGAAAAGAATATATCTCCTCCATTTTGGTTTAATATCCTCGCTCCATTATATGTTATATTTCCACCATTAATGATTTCTTGATTATTAAAATCAGCCGTTTGTGTTAAAGTTAGATATTTTATCGTAGTGCTCGCCCCATTAAATGTTTTACTTCCCGTTATGGTTTGGTCTCCTGTTAGTTTCACATTTTGTACATCTAATGTATCCACATAACTTTTGTTTGCTCCGTCCGTTGTTGCTGATGGTGTGGCTAAGTTTGTTATTCTGTTGTTGTTCAAACTTAATGTTGTTCCAGTTGCGGTTATAATTAAAGTATTACCTGAATATAACTCGACATATGAACCAGTTATTTGTATCGGATACCAAGTCGCTGTTGCTGTTTTTAGTGCTGCAATCATTCCTATTTTTGTATCAGGCGATGCCGATGCCGTCAAAAGTAGTAGGATTGGATGAACCACTTACTTCTAAAGTTGATGTAATTTTTTTTTCCTGCTATGGTTTGGTCCCCTGTTAGTTTAACCACCGAACCATCAACTGCAAGAGTGGTGAGATTAATTCCATTATATGTAGAAGCCCCTGAAATAGCATAACCGCCCATATTTAATGCTCCTGTCATACTGGCGGTGCCGTCTAATCTAAGAAAGGGCGATACCACATTTCGCCATTGTCCCGTGCTATAAATAAGCAGTTGATTATCTGTTGCTGTTGTTATAATCACATCACTATGTGTATCAATACTTCCACTTGCCGACACGTTCACGTTGTTGGAGTCGTGCTCTAATAACTAAGTTGCGATAGCCCTACCATTTAGTTGATTTAAATTTGTAATGTTTTGGTTGTTCATATTTATTCCTCCAGTCATACTAGCAGTGCCGTCTAATCTCAGAAAGGGTGAAGTCGTATTTCTCCATTGTCCCGTGCTATAAATAAGCAGTTGGTTATCTGATGGGAAGCCTGTTATTGTCACATCGCTGTGGCTATCTATACTTCCACCTGCTGACACTTTATTATTATTATCATTATGCTCAAATATTCATTCATCAACATCTTTGGTATTTAGTAAATTAACTCCTGTTATATTCTTCCTTCCCATATTAATATTGCCGAATTCATCAACATTTATCGGAAATGTTTTATTTACCCAGTTTATTGAATTATATGTTATATTTTGGCTATTAATGAGGTTATGACTACATCAGAAAGTGTTTCAATTGAACCGAGGGTGGTATTCTTCCATTTACCATCTACATCATTATATGTTAAGTATTGACCGACCAATGGTGCAGATATGTTTGTGTCTATCAAATTATAAAGGCTGGTTTGGTGCGGATTGGAAGTATTGCTTCTGTTGAGTTGAGGCTTTGACTTCGTCGTTGTCCCTCACTCGTTGCTCTGTATAGTATAAATTTTTTCCTTCTTTGATGTCTGATGTTGATTTTAAAGCGAGACGTGTGTCAAAGCGGTTATCAGTCCAATAATAATTAAGTTCTTCTTTTAGGTCTGTTGTTGATTTTAAAGCGAGACGTGTGTCATATCGCGCATCAGTATAATAAAGATTTATTGGGTCGGAATCTTCTGGCACTCTGTCTGTGTTTAAACCCACTATGATCGTTTTCGTTAGGTCAAGGTTAAGTATATTTAGCCTATCAACTGCCAACTCATTAAGGCCAAGTAATGATTTATATTGCGACATCTTATATAAAATAAATATTTAATTTTAAAAATACTAAAAAATAAAACTTTTAGTATAGAATGCCAAGTCCAGAAGCGAGCCGACAAAATTGGGGAAAAGCAGTTGATGGAATAAAACAAAAGGCTAAGCAGAGAAAAATGGAACATGCCAAAAAGGTTTTGGAACAATACCAAAACGCGGTTAAAAGTGAAGACGAAGATATGGAACGAAAAATAGCAGAGATAGAAAATAAGAATTTAGCAACAGATATTATTAATGAGAAGGACCAAGATGACCTACCCGAGCAGAGTGAGAGTGAAGATGAATGCGATTTTACTGACATCATCGCTGAAAAGATGGCGAAAACGAAGATAAGAAGAAAGAAAGCGGAAACTAAGAGAGAAAAGAAGAAGAGTAAGAAACCAGAGCCTGAGCCGGAGAGTGAAAAAAGTGAAAGCGAGTAGTGAAAAAGAAGAACCGAAACCTAAGAAAGGGAAAGGTAAGAAATCAAACATATCTGTTAATGTTTTTGCTCGACAACAGCAATCTAAGAAAGAAAAAAATAATGAAGGAATATCTAGGATGTTTTTGAAATTTTAAATATAGATGAGTGAGGAAAATCAACTTGACAATAAACATATAATTATTAATGAGGAAGACACACCTACGGGGAAAGTAGTTAAAACAAAAGAAGAAGAAGCACTAGAAATCCATCATCAGAAAAAGAACCCGAAAATATGGAACACAATATGGGTTGATAAACCATTAGACCAAGTTTTTCTCGACTTAGCAGATATGAGTAAGATAAAAGACAAGAAAGGAAATAAAGGATATGCTTGGATGCTCGTTTGGATTGATTGTCATTCAAGATATTTAATAATCATTCCACTTAAAATAAAGCAGCAAAAGAAGTTTATTATGCTTTGAAATCAATCAAATATAAACCGAAATCAATTACTACCGACAGCGGGGGAGAATATAAAGGAGCGATCCGCGAATATTTTGTTGAAAATGGAATTAGACATGATGTAGTTGAAGTTGGCGACCATAGAGCCTTAGCGGTTGTTGATAGAGTTATAAGGAGTATTAGAAGATGGCTAGACCTTTTATTTGAAACCAATCGTAATTTTGATTGGGTCAGTTATATTCAAGACTTAGTCAATGCTTACAATCATAAAGTTCATAGAGGGATTCAGGCTAAACCGGCGGAAGTATTTTTCGGTAGAGATAAAAATAAACAAATGAAAACAAGAGATAATTTAATTGACGAATTCAATGTTGGTGATAGTGTAAGAAAAGAAAACCAAGGGAATTTATTTTCCAAAGGTGGGAAGACTTTCAGTAAAATTATTTATAAAGTCAAAGGTCGTTCCGGATTTAAGTTAATATTAAATAACGATTAGTTAGTAAGCCCTAGAGATTTATTGAAAACTGATTTTATTAAGCCAATTGACGAAGAAAAAGATATGAAGGAGAAAACTAAAGAACTGCTAAAGAGGGAAGAAATAGAACCACAAAACATAAGAACTAGCAAGAGGGAACGAAAAGCAAAAGTCCAATTTTATATTTCATAAAATACGGAGTAGAATTCTCTTTCGGATTTATATGTTAGCTTTTATGCTTTGGTATGTCATAAATCCGAAAAGGAATTCTGAAAGGTTGTTTAATCGAACACGATAAGCGGACTTGATAATTAAGCCGTAGTAAATAGCGATTTTGTCAATATTATCCCAAGTTCTGAATAACTTAAAAGACCCATCAACAAATTCAACAACGAACCGCTCGGGTAATTGGTCTTTCCGCATTGGGGACTTGTAGCAATTCAACTTCACTGGTATCATCCCTTCATTTCTCTCAAGAAAAAGTTTCGCAACACCATTTTTTCTTTCAATGTGTGCCCGACTGCAGTTTTCCCTCTAGTGGCTGTTTGCTGTTGGCGTTAGGACTGCGAGCGACTACTATTGCCCTATTCCCACCCAACTCCTTCGGAATATTATCCGCCCTGATGCGACCCACCCATAAAACTTCAAGAGCATCAGACAACTCCTGCAAAAAAATTATATAGAAAGGAAACAAGCAACAAACTTACCTTTACTTCGGGGTCTTCTGGCTGGTCTTGAACTTCCTCCTCTGGTTCCTCACGTGCGGATGGGTCGTCCGCCATCTACACACACAAAAAACTGCGAGGGTTTGGACTTCTTCTCTTGACCACTTTGGGAATTCTGAAAAAGTCGCAGAATGAAAAAAAAAGAAACAGACAAAAAACACGTGATTGAATTTCTGGATTTTCTGCTGACAATTTGAAATGCCAATAAAAAGGAAAAGCGAAAAATTTTTTACACCACAGACCGGAAAACACCAATTTTAGCCACTTGGTGCGGTATTTTTTTTTGCCTACACCAACTCTGACACTGGACAACTTTTGGTGTTGAACCAAGACTAATAATGAGCGATAGCGAGGAGGAATATATGGAAAGACAAGAAATAAACAAATGGTTTGAAAAACTGAAAGATAAAACTTACTTTGAAATAAATAGATTTAAGATAAGAAATGAAACAAAAGCAGAAATAATACAAAGCAAACTTGACGAGAATGAAAAGGAAAGGATTGAATTGGAGAAACAAAAAGAGACTGCGAAAATAAAGCGAATGCGATCGACGAAATACTTGCGAAAAGAATAGTAGAAAAAGAAAGAAAGGAGAAAATTGAACAAATGAAACGAGAAAAAAAGAGAGAAGAAGAACAGAAGAAAAAACAATTAAGATTGCTTGAAAATTGTTTAAGTGCAGAAAATCAACCGATGGGAATAGAAGACGAGATAAAAGCACGAAAGATGATTGATAGTGGAAAAACATCAACAAAAATAATTCAATCATATGAGAAATACAAAAGACAGAGAATTGAATAAAATAGTAGTTTTCACTACTAACTCCTTTGACACATAGGAGTATAAACTAGTGTGCTTTCAATTAAAAAAATTGGGCGAACGCCCTCCTCATTTCAAATAAATTTTATCTACCATATTTTCATTTTGTGGTAGGTGGTTGAACCGGAGTTGCTTCTAAAGAGGAAGACGAAAAAGGTCAATTTAATGATGTATATATGTTTTCTCGTAGTGTGCTATAGAATGATATTTGTCTTTTTTTGTTTCTTTGTATTTATTTTGTTTTTATTTAAAAACCTAAAAAAAATTGAAAACTTTTTCTTGTTTTTATTTAAAAGCGAAATGAAGAGAAGGAAATATTTCTTTATTGTGCTTTCTTGTATTTATCAAAAATTTTGCTTTTTTATTTTTCTGTTTTGTTGCTTAGTATTGATTTGCGGGAAATGAATACTAAGCAACGATGAAATTTGTATAGCCATTTTGAGGCACGAAAAATGGTATTAAAAATTTCATATTATACTACTCAATTTACCGGTAATTTGGATAGTCTTAGTCATAGGCAGGTTCATAGGCCGGACAGTTATTAATACCTTTATTACTGACAAGGACACTTTCTAGAGTATTCGCGAATCATAGTCTAGAATGCCTAGAATCAAATGAGTATTACCATTCTGTTAAAGTCATAACATTTTGTGTGACCCAAAGTTATTAAAAGTCTTTTCTTCGGTTATTATTTACCCTTAGCGGGGTAGCTTCCCTAAACTCTGCGTTTGAGAGATAGATTACGTTGGTTATGAGCCTTGCCAAGGAGACAAGCGTGTCGAAGCACGTATTGAGTCAAGTGCCCATATTCGAGGGCGATGACCAAAGCTTTTGGCCTTGGTCAAGCAAGTTTCAGAAGCACATGCAAGGGGTATCTGTCCACGTGGCAGAGATGGTATCTGTGGCATTGGCTGACCCAGCTAAAGCCAAAAAGGATTTTCCTTACGATGAAGCACGGGCTAAGGCGGCAGAAGATTTAGAAGAGCCCGACTCGCCCATAAGTGATAGTGAGGAAGATGAAGAGTCAGATGCCTCTCAGAGAGGAAGACTGAGACCCCAGACAAAGAAAGAAGATCACAAACAACCAGAAGATTGGGATAAAATGACAGCAGAACCAAAAGAGAGAGTGGAAAGAGAAAGAAGCAAGGAAGAGGAAAAGACTAAGTAAAAAACAATATACAAGAAGAAAGACAGCTGTCCGCAAAGAGAAGAAATATTATGAAAGGATTAAAACTTTGCAGTTATGTCTGTCTGTGGCCTTTTCCAAAGACAATGTATCTAACTTCTTGCGAACACAGAAGACGAAAGGACCCATTGAAGAGTTGATAGCAGTAAGAGATCAGTGGGGATGCATTTCCGGAGCGGGTAGGTACATGTTAGAGGAAGAGTTTGAGAGAACGAGGCCAAGGGCAGGTGAGAGGTATATAGACTGGCTAAATGAATTTCTCGCAAAGAAAATTCAGCTTGAAAGTTTACGTGGGACGCCATTTTCCGATGAGGAAGCAAAGAAAAAGCTATTTAAGAAACTGCGCTACCATCCAGCTTTCGGAGATAAATTCAGGTGGACCACTATGATCTCCCGGCCAGACTAAGACCAAATTTCTCGGAATTATGCTAAGGAAAGATGGAAAATGTGGGAAGAAAAGGAAAGACGTAACAAATTCCGTGAAAGAAAAGCTCAAATACGCAAACATAACAACAGGAAATCTCGGGATGGCAAGCAGCAGCAAGAAACCAATCTCCTAATGGATAACAAAGGGAAAAGGGGAGACAATAAACCGGGACCAAAGACAGCTCCAAACTGGACACTCAAAGTCACGTGTTTCGGATGTGATGCCAAAGGCCATACCATGAGATATTGCCCGGTGATTTCGGAAAAGTTCCGCAAAGAAGGAAAATTGAAGCGGAATCAAACAGAAGACAAGTCCACAGAACAAGAAAAGAACGAACAAAAGAACAACTACAAGAACAAAAAGAAATCCTTTTACAAGAAAAGGAAAGCACTCACTTTGATAACAACTGACAACGACAAAAACGAAAACGAACAAAGTGACTCTGACACAAACGTTGCTTTAATCCATATGGGGAACACTTATGATAAGAGCGATGATGATGAGGAGGAAAGAGAAAAAGAGGATGAGCAACCAAGCTCACCACTCCACGAGTCTACAAGTCCCCAAGCCCTTTTGAACGATACAAAGACCACACCTAGGGTAGGGAATAGACGTAGTGAGAGTGGAGAAGGACGGGAAGTGCGGTTAGTATCGGCCATCCTACGAGGTCCCTCCTCACTACGGGGAGAAGGCAAGGAAGTGCGGTTAGTATCCGCCACCCCACGATGTTTCCCAGTCATCCCTAACCCTAACGAAACTCCTTTGAGGCTTGAGAGTTCTTACGGAGTCACGCCTGACACGAAGTGTGCAGGAATAAACAGACGCAAAAAAACCATGTAATGTTTCCGTTGAAAAATCGAAAGGAAAGGGAGTATACGAAAATCACGCGAAACGATTATCTTATGCAAGGTACTGCGGATATAACAAGTGATTCGGCCAAATGTGGGGTATCAATTTTTCCGAAATTGTCCTACAGGTGATTTTGCACTTTTTGATTCAGACATTGAAAATGTGTTTTATTTAGTAAAAATAATATTGAATAAGCTGAATAACGTATTAAAATGATTCGCCAGTTGTTTTAAAGCTTCCTAGTTTGACTTTGTGATATCAATATGAAGCCTCCTACATATGTGAGAAAGGATACTTAGTCATTTATTAAATCTTAAAATTGGTTTTTCTCATCCGTTTCAATAATGAATTTGATTACTAAATCTGCTTAATTGCATTATTACAAGCTGAATATTAAATAATATTCGACAAATTATTAATCACTTTCGACTTGAATTTAGTATCCGGCTGGTGGAGCTCGCCGGGGGGGGGGGGGGTGGTAGATTGAAATGAGCTACAGTCACTTACAGAGCAGCTGCACGGCGAGCTAGTTTCTTCAACTCCCTTGCATACTTTCTAGGTGTTTTCGCAAACCAATCTTCTTCTTCTTCTTCTTCCTCTTCTTCTTCTTCTTCTTCTTCTTCTTCTTCTTCTTCTTCTTCTTCTTCTTCCGATTGCACTCGACCCCTACCTTTGCCCCGACCCCCGACCCCGAGCTCTGGCCCGACCCCGACTGTCTTCTTCTTCTTCTTCTTCTTCTTCTTCTTCTTCTTCTTCTTCTTCTTCTTCTTCTTCTTCTTCTTCGTCCGATGGCACTCTAACCCTACCCCTGCCCCGACCCCGACCCCGACCCCGAGCACGACCCCGACCCCGAGCACGACCCCGAGCACTTGCCCGACCCTGACCTCTAGCAAGACTATCTCTACCACCCACTGCAGCCTTTCCTTTTTGTTCAATGCTGCAATCACATACTTGAAAGTGCCCCCATGCTGCACTCACAAGTTCTGCACGTTTGAACTGCTTTCTATCAGTATTTCGAAAGGCTATGCCATGTGCTCGAAGATAGCTTACCAACTCCTTCACTAACACTCTCATCGCTCCAAAAGCTTTTTCATCTGACGCGACAGCAAGAAAGGATGCAACCCTTTCCCATGCTGGCATTGACCTACCATCAGCTGCCTCAAACGCTAAATCCTGTTCTAATCGCTGCTGGTGCTGAGAGCATTCTACCTCCAACCCAAGCAGGATGTGTTGGCGGTTGGCTATCACTGAGGAAGTAAGTTCTAGGGTAGTTTAGCCTTTCCTCCTCTGTCAGTTTGGAAAGACCGATCATCTTTGCCTTCCTGTCAGGTGGGACTGCAAAGGGGTCCAGTGGAAGATCTGCTAGCACTCTAACATTCACTGACCACTTCTGATCGTTTTTGTCAGTGCAGGAAATATGACCTGGATAACCAGGCTCGCCTCCCTCGCCGTAGATTCCTGCAAAGCGCAAGCCTGCAACTGCGCCTGGGCGGCCTATAAAACATTTTCAGTTATGTATGACAATATACCAATAAACATTTACAACCTAGCATATGTTCTATCTGGTCCTTCTCCTCCTGTCCACAATACTTCTGCGCAAGCTTGCGAACATCCTTCAGAAGTTTTGGATCTGCAAACTTTACGGGAGGAAGTTTTTTGAGCAGCGTCCCTTCCGCTATTTAACAAAATAAAATAAAAGTTAGATTTTTCAATTAACAGGAGAGCAAAGTGAAAACCTGGAGCCCGGGTCATCATTTTAATCGGAGCTCCATCTGGTCGGTCCCTTTCCCCGTGCCAATGCTCTTGCCCGTCTCCGAAGGTCTTTACCTTGGCCGTGGGGAGGCCGTTGTTGCCATCGCCTGGTACTCCAGCGTTGATTTGCCATGCCAGGGGACGATTCCAGTACTTCAAGTACTTGTTCATGCATGGTGAAAAAAAATTCACCCAGTCATAACTGGTGATCAGGATACAGACGACAATACGTTCTTTGTCTTTGGTGAACGCGCGAAGCAGCTTGAACAAAGCCTGAGCGATGCTTGTGGTTAAAAAGGTAGTGCCTAACCCTCGTCTCATCGTGCGAAACTTCTGATCATCACCGGAAAACCCATGGTGTGGGAGATTTCGATGAGTCTGTCCTTGCAAAAACCATCCCGCCCAGATAATGAAGTTGATAAAGCCATACATACCCCAGCCAGTATTTTCGCCCCCTCCGTCAAACTCAATGAAGAGCTTCCATGCGGCCATAGTGTCAGTGCTCCACAGCCGACTCCGTAGCATGTGGTAAAGGATAGAGATTGTACTGTTCTGACCTTTTTCAATACCAGGGCCGTGAGTGTAGATGTAACTTTTCCTGGTTCTGTAACAACTGAACACCCCAAGGCCAAGACGAATAACGTACTTACCTTTAAAGTCAGTGGATTTGCGTCGACATGAAGGAACGAGCACAGGGGGTTTCCCGTCAAAAGAGCAAACAATCGATCGAAGGTCAAGAGGTGCTCCAGACTTCCGCTTAGTGGTTTGGAAACGATTTTCCCGATGGATTTTGTGATGAGTTTGGCTCCTCACCTTCCACTGTTGAAATTCAGCTTCATTTTTGAACCCCCGCTCTTGTTCCTTCATAAGCTGCTTGCATGCGCTGCCAGCTCGGTGCAGATTTCATCCTTGGCGATGTCCTGGTCTATTATTCACAGGAAAAAAACATAATAATAATAATAATAATAATAATAATAATAATAATAATAATAATAATAATAATAATAATAATAATAATAATAATAATAATAATAATAATAATAATAATAATAATAATAATAATAATAATAATAGTGCTTCTCTGTCAATGGCTGATGCATTTCTGCACATGCGCCTCCATCGTCTCACCCGTGAGGGGAGTACGAAGAATTGACGATAAGCTCTAATGACACCCCCGCAAGGGCAGTTCCAACACTTCCAGACGGGCCGGTATGTTCAATGAAAATACTGGTCCAGAAATAGGTATGTTCAATGAAAATACTGGTGGCACCGACGGGAATCGAACTGGCGACAGGGCCCAGATGGTAGAACTTGACCCCTGGGCTATCACGGTGTCCATAATAATAATAATAATAATAATAATAATAATAATAATAATAATAATAATAATAATAATAATAATAATAATAATAGTGCTTCTCTGTCAATGGGTGATGCATTTCTGCACATGCGCCTCCATCGTCTCACCCGTGAGGGGAGTACGAAGAATTTGACGATAAGCTCTAATGACACCCCCGCAAGGGCAGTTCCAACACTTCCAGACGGGCCGGTATGTTCAATGAAAATACTGGTCCAGACGGATCGGTATGTTCAATGAAAGTACTGGTCCAGACGGATCGGTATGTTCAATGAAAATACTGGTGGCACCGACGGGAATCGAACTGGCAACAGGGCCCAGATGGTAGAACTTGACCACTGGGCTATCACGGTGACCAATAATAATAATAATAATAATGATAATAATAATAATGATAATAATGTACACAAAAGAACTTATGCTTAATGCAAAAGATGTTTAGAGCAAGCTCTTTACTGCTACCTCGGATAGGCTCTATATTTTTAAAGTCTCTGCGCCAGACTTTATTCACTTTCGTGGGGCCGGGAGGCTCTTTGACATTCAGCCTTTGCTTGCAGTTGGCCGGCGCAGATGCTAGCACATCTTGACATCCTTTCGTCCAGTTTGCTACGATGTAGCTGTACACTTCGCTGGTTTCGGTAATGTCTTGAAGCTTCCAAGTTCCGTCTTCTTCAACATCGATCCCCATTTGTAACCACTTTCTGCATAGCAGAACGTGAATGACATCTTCAGTAAGTGGTTCCGGCGGTACAACCCTTACATCTATCTTAGTGCGGTTGCGCATAAGCTTTAAAGCTTTTGTCATAACTCTATCACCGACTCCATGAATGCGCTGCCACATAGTTCTGCATACTTTTTCCGTTTGGTAGACATACTGCATGTTACCGGCCGGATCTTTCATTGTCTCCAACTTTATCGCTAGGGAATTTTTGAACTCTTTCAAAGAAAGTGCACAAGATTGGGTGCGTTCCCTTATAACATCGCGTGGGTCGACCCAACGATAGCATTGCCATTCTCGACAACAGCTTGACCTCACCTCCTCCTCAAGCTCATTGTATGGCATGCCAAGCCACTTCTCCAGACATTGAGGTCGAACATGCTTGACAGGGCCTTGCTTGCGCTTCTTGAACGTGTATGACCTATTGGCTTTCTTAGGCCTGATGGCTACATGAGCAGTAAGTCCTAAGGTCTTATAGAGAGCTTGTGCGCTTGAGCGAATCTCATCGGTATTCGGCTGCTTACTACTACTACTAGCTTCTGTAATCAAAGCCCCAGGTGTCCAGAAGCCAGTCGATTCCGCTGACTCAGAGAAGGGCAGCACCATGCTAGACGAACATGCCGTAGATGTACACTACATTGCAAACGATGTACAAACAACATGGAGAAGTATTAAGGTTTGGTTGACAAATTATATGAAGCTAACCTTGATAGGAGAGCCAGTAGGTGATGGGTCTTTCGTAGATGATAACTGCATTTCAAACGGTTTACAAACAACGCATATAGATGCTTGTTAGACAAAGTGCAGGCAGCTGACCTTGACAGGAGAACGGGTGAATGAATCATCCTCTTCTGCACTGCTCGAAGCGGCGTCACCACTTTCTTCTTCCTCACCTCGATCCTTCATAGTAATAGCAATGAATCACCACATACAACACACTTTAATTTAGTATTAAGCAACAAGAAAACATTCGAATGCATACCTGACGAGTGGCTGCACAAACACGAACACGCTTTATTGAGTCATTCTGAGCTTTAATTGAGGAGAGACCAGCCGCGAACTCATTCAAAAGCTTGCGTTTTGCATTTATGCTTGAGGAAGTTGAGGGAATTCGTGGAGGATCCGCTCTTACAGCCCTCGACCCGAAAGATGCTAGAAGCGCGTGTTTTTTTCCCAAAGACATTGGTTGTGACCTTGGTGGCAGTGGCTCAAGAAATTCAGGAACGATAAAAAAAAATTTATAGTTCCTATCATTCTCAACATAGAAAACAGGGATTTTCTTGTTTGCCTTTGCTGCCTCTCTCATCCAAGAAGGATGTGCCTTGCAAGCCTCGGCTTTTGGATTTTACTCCAACGTTGAGTAGTTGAGAAGAATTTGCTCACCTCGAGACACACCCTTGGACATTGTCACGACTTGCTCACCCTTCGACACTTTGCAGTTTGGGCTCTCACTGCAGCCAGGAAAGTGACTACTGTTAATAAGATGCATTCCTATTTTTTTTTTCTTGATGAATGGAGTCAATGGATTGCATTCCTATTTTAATGCCCTTATATGTTCGCATCCTAAAGTACTGAGCAAATGCATTATCACTGATGTCCTCTGAAGGCATTTTAGCACCTCCTGGTTGCAGAAGCCCCAGCTTAAACCCTTTTGGCAAATCGTCATCAGCAAATAATCCACATCTACCTGCCTTGCCGGATCCTGAAAGCCAAGCAATAGACACTGGCGCTCTCCTCGCAGTCGCGAGGCTCATTTGACGTTGCTCCCACGCCACATGGCAAGAAAAGACTCAAAACAAGCTCCAAACTACACAAAAGATATGATAGTTATTCACATTTTATATTGTTTTTCTTGCTTCTAAAAGGCAAACAACACCAATGAATCACCGTCATCAATTCGACAAAAACAACTGCAACAACAACGACAACAACGACAACAACGGCAACAACGACAACAACGACAACGTAGGTAGATTTGAAGGAAAAAAAACAAAGAGAGAAAGAAAGAGAGAGAGAGAGAGAAAGAGAGAGACAGAAAGAAAGGGAGAGAGAGAGAAAGAAAGGGAGAGAGAAAAAGAAAGGGAGAGAGAGAGGGAGAGAGAGAGAGAGAGAAAGGGAGAAAAGAAAATATACATACGGATATGCATACATAAATACATACATACATACATACATACTTGCATACATACATACATATTACATACATACATACATGAATGACCATTTATTGCAGAAAACAAGAGCATGAAGACAGCCAAAACAATGTTGACATAGAGAAAACGTAGAAAAAATTAAGTTAACAAATTTTCTTCGGTTGATTTTGTTTTATATACTTTGACACTGATGTTGTAATTAAGTTTCCCGCTCTTTCTAGTGTGTGGAAGGAGCGGGAAAGCTATTTAGACAAGTATACACGAAGAGAGCGAGCTGGAAATCATCGGCAAATTTTTGTCGGTACGGAAAATTTAGAAACGAAATATTCGACTTCTTACTATAAAAATACGTCTAAAATATATTTCGAAGCTCTAAATAAGCAGTCAGTGTCAGTATTTTTAAAGATCTTGCATTTATTGCAGAAAACAAGAACATAAAGACAGCCAAAACATGTTGACATAGAGGAAACGTAGAAAAAATTAAGTTGACAAATTTTCTTCGGTTGATTTTGTTTTATATACCTTTACACTGATGGTGTAATTAAGTTTCCCGCTCCTTCTAGTGTGTGGAAGGAGCGGGAAAGCTATTTAGACAAGTATACATGAAGAGAGCGAGCTGGAAATCATCGGCAAATTTTTGTCGGTACGGAAAATTTAGAAACGAAAATTCCACCTCCTGGCTTCTAGTGAATACATTTCCTTACAATAATTTACACATGCACTCAACACACATGTAGACATATTATGCAGCAATAAAAAGCAAAGCAACATGATAAAAGAATGAAGTGGAAACAAAAAATCATTTTCCGACTGCAGATTTTTTTTTGTTTGGTATGCCTCTGGTACTTGAGGAAATAAAATATTTCTTTCTTTCCCGCTCCTTCCACAGACAGGAAAGAGCGGGAAAGAAGGTTTGAGGCTAGCAACGAGACTGGGAAATGCAAAAACAACAAAAGAAAATATGTAACAACAGCTCTTTTAAACCCATGATTTTTTCAGAGGCAAAAAGGTCGACTACTGCCTTTTTTCAGGGTCTGCAGTCGAACGTCTGCACTTGAAAAGTGCGGGTAGATTTGTATACAGCTGTATACATTAGATTGAAAGAAAAGAGCTCAGCGATGCCTGTAAAGGCCAGGACATTGCAAGCAATTGCCAGAAACCGTAAGGGGGCTCTAAAATTTGGATAAACTGCCAGACGGAGCCTGAGGATTTCGAAGATGTGATAATTCCAGATGAAGTGCGGAGGAAATATGATGGCTTAGGTCTCGAGCAGCTGGAGAGGGTGGTAGAGACCAAGAGGAATTGGACAGCACAGGGAGTTCTACAGGGGTTCTTGGAAAATCCAAAGAGTTGGGATGATGGACTAAAAGGCGAGGTAGTACGTTTGAAAAGAGATCGCAAGAAGACAGAATTTCTACACAAACGAAAATAATAGTAGCGGGAATAAAAAGAAAAAACAAAAGAAGGAAGAAGAAGAAGAAAAGACAGGAGAAGGGAAGGAGAATGAGAAGGAGAAGGAGCCAGGAGAAGAAGAAGCGAAAGGAGAAGGAGAAGGAGAAGAAGGAGAAGGAGCCAGAAAAGAAGACGGGAAAGAAGAAGGAGAAGGAGAAGCCAGTAAAGAAGAAGGGAAAGAAGAAGGAGAAGGACAAGGAGAAAAATGACAAGGACAAGGAGAAGGACAAGGAGAAGGACAAGGAGAAGAATAATGACAAGGACAAGGAGAAGGACAAGGAGGAGGACAAGGAGAAGGACAAGGAGAAGGACAAGGAGAAGGACAAGGAGAAGGACAAGGAGAAGGACAAGGAGAAGGACAAGGAGGAGGACAAGGAGGAGAAGAAGAAGAATAAGAATAAGAAGGGAAAGAAGGAGAAGGGGAAGAAGAAGGATGAGGAGGGTGACGAGGAGGACGAGGAGGACGAGGAGGAGGAGAAGGTGACGAAGGACAAGGACAAGGAGAAGGAGGAGAAGAAGACGACGACGAAGAAGAAGAAGAAGAAGAAGAGAAGAAGAATAAGAAGGGAAAGAAGAAGGAGAAGGGGAAGGAAGAGGAGGATGACGAGGAGAACGAGGAGGAGAAGGACGAGGAGGAGGACGAGGAGGAAAACGAGGAGGTGACGAAGGACAAGGACAAGGACAAGGAGGAGGAGGAGAAAGGAAAGCAGAAGGAGGAGGAGAAGGACAAGGACAAGGAGAAGGACAAGGACAAGGACAAGGGCAATGAGAGAGTAAACAAAACAGGAGTCCCAGAAGTCCCAGAAGGAAAATTTCGTATTTACGAAATCCCGGGTTGGTTTGAATACATATTCGAGAACGAGGAGGACCAGAAAGCACACACGGACTCCAAAGGCCGCAAGTTCCAAGACGGATTCGTTCTTCTTTCTTTTTTATGTTAAATTATAATAAATTAATATGTAAGTGTAGAAATTTCTTTCTTTTGTTTTCATTTCTTTCTTTCTTTCTTTTCTTTCTTTCTTTCTTTTTCTTTTCTTTCTTTCTTTCTTTCTTTTCTTTCTTTCTTTTCTTTCTTTCTTTCTTTCTTTCTTTCTTTCTGTTGTTTCTTTCTTTTCTTTCTTTTCTTTCTTTTCTTTCTTTTTTTTTTTTTTTTTTTCTTTTTCTTTTTCTTTTTTCTTTTTTTCCTTTTCTTTCTTTTCTTTTTTTTTTTCTTTCTTTTCTTTCTTTTTTCTTTCTTTCTTTTCTTTTTTTCTTTCTTTTCTTTTTTTCCTTTCTTTTCCTTATTTTCTTTATTTCGTTTTCTTTATTTTCTATCTTCAAATTGTTTCTTTTCTTTCTTTTCTTTTCTTTCCTTTTCTTTCCTTTCTTTTTTTTTTTCTTTTTTTCTTTCTTTTTCTTTCTTTTTTCTTTTTTTCTTCTCTTTTTCTTCTCTTTTTTTTCTTTTCTTCTTTCTTTTTTCTTTTTGTTTCTTTTCTTTCTTTTCTTTTTTTTTCTTTTCTTTTCTTTTCTTTATTTAACTTTTCTTAAAATTTTGTTTCTTTTCCTTTTTTTTTCTTTTTTTTTTTTTTTTTTTTTTCTTTTTTTCCTTTCTTTCCTTTCTTTCTTTTCTTTCTTTTCTTTCTTTTTCGTTATCTTCTTTCTTTTCTTTCTTTTATTAATATTTTATGTCGGACTGAGAGCCTTCCACAGTGCTCCCCCCCCCCACAAGCACTTGTTTGTTCGTGCTTATTGCTAAGGTTGTTCATGACATGGACAACAGACGATGCTAAGGTACATTAATTACATTAATATTGTTGTCCCGGTCACCACTGGGTCAGAAACATGGTGTTTGGGTAATTAAAGGTGCGCGAGGGGGTATACATCACCGACGTCAGGCTGACCACAAGAGCAGGCTTGATATTGGCCCCCCAAAGGCAGATTGAGACTCGCGAAAACGATGTGTGGCCTGCGCCTGGGTTTTGATTGATTTTTTTTTCTTAAAAAACAACAATAATTTGCTATAGGATGATCCTTGAGTTTCCAGTGGGCTGGAAGAAAAGAAAACCCGAAGCTAATGAAAATGGTACGAATGTTTTGTCATTTTCACCCATGATTGGTTGTTATTGCAGGTGTCGGAACGAAGAAGTGGATCGCAGTGTTGCGGGGAATGGATGCTGATTTGGACGGCAAGACCGACACTGAGTTTCTTCAACTCATGTGCCCAAAATTGTTGAATCTTGCTCATAGCTTGTGTCACCCCCCTCACAAGCGGAACTATATTGAAGACGTGTTGACCTTTTTCCTTCCATATGTTGGGGATCCTACAAATCCCCCCCCCCATTCTTCGAAGATACAGATGGAAGGCTTTGCTAGTTAAGGAGTTGGCAGGCAAGGCTAAGGTATGCAATTATTGCGCAAAGGGCTTTAGCTTTATTTATTGCTGCTTTTTTAGCTCTTCATTTTTATGGTGTGATAGAGGAACAGAGCAGCAGTAGAGCAAGGCTACAAACCTTTGCGCTCTTCTGATCGCCGAACCAAAAGGCCAAGGAAATTTGCACCAGATTCTTTGCGTCAACACTGTTCTATGTAACACAGTTCTCTTATGAATTTTATTGTTTGATACTAGGTAGCAGTGACACTGCGCCTGAACCAAAGGATGAGGAGGGTGAAACTAGTGAAGATGAGGTTATAGTCGAGGAGAATACAAAAAAGAAGAAAAATTTGAAGGCAAAGCAGAAGGTGAAGCAGAAGAAGGTGAAAAAGGGCAAGAAGGAGCAGCCCTCCACGCCTCCGGACGAGGAATCGGAAGCCGAGGAGAAACTTGAGCAAGCCAACCAGGTCTGTTCTCACTCTGCAGCTGTTATGTTGTTGTCTAATTAATGATACATATGTAGTGTAGTACTAGTGGTGTCTCCGAAGCCTCTTTGCAAGCGATTTTGAAGGAGGCAATGAAAGAACATAGTAGCAAAATGAATGAGAACATGGAGAAGCTTTTGAAACAGTATGAAAAGAAAGAAGCAGGGAAGGAAGGTAAAGGAAAGAACAATGGAGAAACAGAGAAGGATAAGGAGACGCAAGGCTCTGAGGAAGAAAAAGGCAAAGAAAAGAAGAAAAAGAAGAAAAAGAAGAAGAAAAAGAAGAAGAAAGACAGCTCCAGTGACTCAGACAGTGACGATAGCACTAGTACTAGTGATAGCTCTAGTAGTAGTGAGTCAGAGGAAGAAGAACAGACGAAGAAAGAGAAGAAGAAAAAGAAGAAGAAGAAGAAGAAGAAGAAGAAGAAGAAGAAGAAAGAGAAGAGAGCTGCACAGCAGGCTATGCAAAACACAGCCACTCGCGGTATCTATCCATTCCCACCCAACAGCTCACCCGGCTATACTTATTATGATTTTGCACTTGCGGCTATGGCACTCAAAAATCAGTAAGTTGAGCGTTGAAGATTCTCAAAAATACTAAAAATTATATTTATTTGAAAAATAAAAAGAATGTATTGTGTGATTAAAATGTATTCTCTTTTTTACTCCTCCCGGTGCCTCCCCCCCCCCCCCCCCGGCCCCCCCCCCCTCACAGCAGGTGTCTGGATCAGTCAATGTATTGACACAATTTAGCTTTAATATAACTGGCAAATCATTTTTAATACGTTATTAAGCTTATTCAAGATTATTTTTACTAAATAAAACACATTTTCAATGTCTGAATCAAAAAGTGCAAAATCACCTGTAGGACAATTTCGGAAAAATTGATACCCCACATTTGGCCGAATCACTTGTTATATCACGCCACACGACCCAGATTACCCGGAGTTGGATTTGTCGGTAAGTCCCGTGTTGCGTCTACCCAAATCTCCTTATTACCCAGACGAGCGAGGTCTTAAAGCTGCGGCATTGGAAAAGTCTCATAAAATTTCGCAAAGACTCGTTTTCGGGGAATTTGAAATTTTACGTAACACCAAAATTTCCACAAGTCCACAAGTCTCGCAAAATATTCCGCAACCACCATATGAGAAAAAGTTTAGCAAACATAATCCATTTTCTAGTCAGCGGACCGGCCAGAGCAAAGAAGGGAGCGAAGAAAGTGGAGTGGATGAGGGAGAGCGATGACTAGGGCCCACTTCTGCCAACAAGTTTGGTAACCAAGTAGGTCCCACCTCACAACAACTCCAAATCTCTAGTTCTAGACCAATCACAGCACTCCCACCAACACAAACAACAAACACACAACCCATCAACCCCCCCGTCATCACCTTCAAAGATATAAATGAAATAGCTAAAACGTTGATGAATGAGTGCGTGAGGGGAATGAATGGAGAAGTGATGCTTGTTGTGAGTGGCGAGCTTGAGAGAGATGACTTTTTGACTGAGATAGTAAGAGCAATAGAAGGAGTGTACTTGGATAGAGCAGTCAGACAGAGTCCCATTACTACACCTCCACAACTCATAGAAGAGAGAGAAGGTGAGGGAAGAAGAGAGGGAGAACTAGAGACAGAAATAGAGACAGAGACAGAAGGGGAGACAGAGCACGTATTGATACATGTGAAAAAGAGTGATGAAAAAGAGAGACATGACAGTACAGGATAGTGGAGCAAGCACAGACATATCATGCAGAGAAGACAGATTGATGGATGTCGATGAGATAGACCCGGTAGAGCTATTGACAGGCAATGGAGAGAGGGAGTTGAGTAAGTCAGGAAGAGCTAGACTGACAGTAATAGATGGGAAAGGAAGGCCTAGAGCAGGAGAAAAGAAGATGTTACTTGACACTACCTTACCAGTTAGCATAGTCTCTACAGGACAGATGGACCACAAACACAACATATCAGTCATCCACCAAAACGGACAGCTAGTAATACTCAAACACCCCATCCACATTAAGAGTGATATACTAGTAAGGGGAGGTTAACTAAAAGTATGATATATAGATGGGATGACGAATATGATGAACCATTGAAAGTCAACGAAAGATATGATCCTTTTGCGACAAGGGGGTAGAAGGGGAGAGAGGCCCCACGAATGACAACAAAAAGGAGATAAGTAAGCATGAAGTAAATAAGAGAGAGAAAGAATTACACGTAGATATAGTATTATACGAAGCTTACCCCAGAAAGTCAGACAAACCTAAAAAGATAGGAATCAAGCTTTTTCACTATGCCTGTGGGCATTATGGGTTAACAAACATGCGCCTATTGGCAAAAATTTTGAATATTAAGTTAGTTGGTGACGAGAGTGATGTGAGATTCTGCGAATCTTGCATGATAGGAAAATCTAAACGTTTGCCACGTTTTGCAGTTAATACGATAGAAAGAGCCCAAAAGCCAGGTATAATCCTACACATTGACACATCAGGACCGTGGGCAACTAGATCAATAGGTGGTAAACGGTATAAATTTTCAGTCACCGACGACTACTCACTATTCATTCTTGACTTTTATTTAGCCCATAAGAATGAGTTTGTAGATTGTTTAAAACAAGCTGTAGCCTTTTATGAGAGACAGACAGGAAACAAAGTAAAAGAAATTCGTGCAGATCAAGAATTTGATATTCCGGAGGAAGTCATTAAATGGTGGAAAAATATTCGCTTTATTTGGAAAACTTCCGCGACAAACGATAAAGACGGGAATCCTATTGCGGAAAAAGTGAATGATATTACGGCGGGGCCTGCACGAGCAATGAGATATCACGCTAAATTACCGTCGCAATTCTGGGCAGAATTAGAACACGCAGCCACAAACATTCACAACATACTACCGGCAATTCACGGGGAACGCAAAGGAATCTCGCCCTATGAACAGCTGTTAGGTAGAAAACCAGCACTCTTTCACTTAAAACCATTAGGATGCATGGGTGTGTTACACGTACCTAAGACTAAAGTGCGGAAGGGAGAGTACAGAGGGAAAAAGGTGATGCTAGTTGGATATGATCTATTTCGGGAACTATACCGCGTATGGGTTGGTAAGAAGATAATTTCCGGAGTGAGAGATGTGAGATTTAATATTCACAAAATCGGTAAACAAGCTCATCCTCCTAAACTAGTGTCGTGGGATAATGATGACGCTGAGGGGGAGAATGAGAATGAGAGTGAGCAACCACACACATCTCCACAAGCGTCACCACCCCAGTCACCACCTCAATCACCTAAGTCACCGCACAACGTCAACAACGACCACCCAACAACACAGTTTGATGAAGCTGAGGGGGAGATAGAAAATGTTGATGTCGATGTGAATGAGAATGAGCACGCATATGAAAATGAGCATGTGGAGAAGAATACACTGGATCACAAACATACACGTCTACACACAAGTCCAGAGCCACATTATCCACAACAACCACCCACAGAGCACAAGATCAAACCACAAGAACATGAAATGAACAAGATCCAACAGATCCACTAAAAATACATGAAAGAAGAGCATACGAAGAGAAATCACCACCATCTAAGGGATTAAATTTTAATAACGTGGGAACAGAGTCAGAGAGTAACGGAGAGTAACATAATCCCCGGTAAAAGGCAGCGCAAGGCAGTAGAGAGATTTACCCCTAGCAATGAGCCCAAGAGAGAAAAGAGAGAGGCTCAAGAGCTGATAGGTAAGGTAGTAAGAGTGCCAGCGCGTGGGAGATGGATGGGCGAAGGAAAAGTACGGTGTGGGATGGGAGAGCATAGTACGGGTAGGGGTAGTCAGCAGAGTGTGTGACCCCAGAGATAGATTAGTAGTAAGAGACAGACCTCAGCCCACCCACATAGTTAAGTTTGAAGACGAAGAAGAACGGATGTTGAATTCGGAAATCCACAAATATTCCGTGAAAGATCCCGAATACCCGTTGCAAAGTCCCGCTAATATGTTCTTATGCGATGACCGTATGGTGGCAGATGAGATTCGTGATTTTTATTTGTATGTAGACGTTAGAGTACCCAAAGATGTCATAGAGGCAGGTTTGACAGCTAAAGATGTTTTAGAAGGTATGAAAGCAGAACTAAAAGCTCTTCAATCCTTTAACACATACACATGGGTACCCTATAAGGAGGCAAGCAAGGCAGGAGTTAGTAAGATAGTTAGATTGACATGGGTTCACAAAGTAAAGTTAGATGAGAACGGGACATAAAGTCTCGTTTAGCTTTACGGGGAGATATGTTAGAACCCGGTGTTAGCAATAACCCAGATCAGCTCTTTGTTCCTTGCGCCGCGCACCATTCACTTTTATTTCTCGCCAAACTATCTGCCTGGCACAAACACAAACTATACGGCATAGATTTTAAAAATGCATACCTGAATGCTCGTATGAATGACCCTGGTTATGCATATGCGCCAGAGAGTGTAGACAGAGAAGGGCATGAGGGGATGATATGGCGTATAGATGGTGCCCTATATGGTGCACCTCAGGCAGGAAGAAGATGGTATGAGATATTAGCACCCAAGTTAGAGGAGCTAGGTTTTAGACTGCTAGATTCTGATTTATGTATGTTTGTAGAAAATGAAAAAGCTTTAAGAGAGGCGATGGTAGGGATATTTCATGTAGATGACTTGTTGTTCACAGCACCAAACAAACAAGCATATGAGCGTTTTGCGTCCGCATTAGAAAAACATTTCCCGCTCAAAAGACTCGGTATAGCCAGTGAATTCAAAGGAATAGAGATAGAGCAATGGAACGGGAAAATCATTTTGCATCAGCAAAAATATCAGCAGCAGATACTAAAAGAGGTAGGTTAGGATTCTGCTAAACCCATCAGTACTCCAGCGCAAGAACATTTCACGGAACCGAGGTCGGAATCAGCCAGCTTGCGAAAATTTTCAATTCCTAGTTTAGTTGGTCGTTTGCTATTTCTCGCGAAGATGACAAGGCCCGATATAGAACAAGCACTAAATTCGGCAAGTGTCACGCAAACTATCGATAAGGGAATAACTTATGCGATGTTAGGCAGAATCTTTCGTTATTTAGTTAACTCTTATCGATGTTTAGCTTACCATGAGCCTAAGTCAGAGCAGGAAGGGCAAACCTATCCAAAACTTTCCATGTGGCCCGACGCGGCTCACAAAGTTTGTAAGAAAACAGGGAACTCCCGCACTGGATTCGTGATCCTATGGGGCAGCGATCCAGTTGCATGGTTATCAAAGCGACAGAGTCGCATCGCCCTAAGTTCCCATGCTGCTGAAATATTTGCAGCAACTGAGTGCATTAGAGAAGGACTTGCACTGAAACACATCACACAAGAACTAAACATAGCCCAAAAGAGCCCGATAGAATCTTAGCGGCAGAGAGGGGTATGTCAGGTAATAGAACTAAACACTTACCTTTAGAATTACACTTTATGCACCACCTACAGAGAGACGGTGAGATTAAGTTTGTAAAAGTAGGTACGAAGAAGCAGATAGGTGATGTAATGACAAAATATTTACCGAAAGAACAATTGGAGTATTTACTTAACAAATTTACGGTAAAGATCGATTAATTTCGGGATTTGCATGTCCACTCACTTATGTTTGCTTTGAGTGTCTTGTACAGTTTGTTGCTTGTTGCAGCAGTTTTGTTTTGCGCATTTAAGTTGGGGATTGCCTCGCAGTTGCCGGCCTCGCATGGTAGTCCGAGTCGGCGATCCAGCCTCGGACTGCTCGACGCCCCTGCTTTTCTATCCTTCTTTCTGTCCTGGAATAGGAAATCTAAACAATTTCAAATTTTTGCTATCCTCTACGGGAAGCGCTTGCAAATTTTTGAACACATATATACTTCATACATGTTACTGCATGCGTGACTACATATATACATACATAGAGGATATGATGAAATTGGGAGTTGATGACCTTCGGGTTACCCATAACTGATCCTCACCACTATTTTTCCATATTACACACTGGCCACTAATATAGCCTATGACTTGCGACTAAGGGGGAGCGTTGTAATGTACTATTAATAACCGTTACTCCACCTAGTCAATTTACCGGTAATTTGCATAGTCTTAGTCGTAGGCAGGTTCATAGGCAGGACAGTTATTAATACCTTTATTACTGACAAGGACACTTTCTAGAGTATTCGCGAATCATAGTCTGGAATGCCTAGAATCAAATGAGTATTACCATTCTGTTAAGGTCATAACATTTTGTGTGACCCAAAGTTATGAAAAGTCTTTTCTTCGGTTATTCTTTACCCTTAGCGGGGTAGCTTCCCTAAACTCTGCGTTTGAGAGATAGATTACGTTGTGCCAGTCCAAAAGCCCAAAACAAACAGCTCGAGAAGTTCCGTCATGCTCTACCAGTGACACTGGAGCAAATCCCGGCTAACACATGAACCAAGTTCCGCCACGCAGCAATGTGGCTGCCGTCATGTGCCATCATGCGCACAGTTCAACACAGGTCTCCATAAGTCCCAAAGAGTGGGAAGCAAAAGGAACAATTCACTGACACCACACAGACACGCCAGGACACGTACAGGACAAGTGAGGCAAACATAGCTCCATGAGCACAGCTCAACACAGGAAAAATGTCCCGTAAAACACGGTGAAATTTGTGTATGTTTTCAGCCATGATAGACTGAATGTTCTGCCTATGTCTATCTCAACCTGTGCTCTCATTTATATAACATCTCATCTTGCTATAGAGTGGGCTCTGGGCTACTCAATGCCGGTGCATCTGAGGCTAGCTGGCCTCTTGAATAAAATCTGAATGCCCCTTGGCTCAGGCTTTACATAAAACACTAACACACCACATACCTATAATGTGTGTTCTGTTGGACCTCAAAGATCTCTTCGTTGGTCATAGCTGTTTCAATTTTAATCACCGTTACGTGGATAGTTGATTTGTCAATTGGACGGCCCGGGACAGTCAACAATGCCAATCTTAACTGTAAGGACTTAATACATCATTTACCAGTCATAATTATAACTACATAACTGGTCATCTAAGGTAGTCAGTTTTGTGACGTGGCAGCTTCTGTGTGACGTGGCAGATTCTCCCGCGGTTAGTTCAGTTCTCTTACTTATACGAGTTATTAAAGTGCGTTTCCTTACTGCGAGACAGTCTTGCTAGAGTAGCCCGGAGTGATCCTGAAAGGGATCGGTAAAGGTTCCCGATCGAGCGAGTCTCTCAAAGGCCATGAGCCTTGGAACCGAGAAGACTATGGGTTTAAAGCAAGAGTACATCCCGCAGTTGGATGGTACCACTCGGAACTATTCCGACTTCCGTTACACGATAGAGAACTATGCCAAGGGCATCAGTGGCTGGCATGGGGAGTGCGTAGCGCTGGCGTTCCAAGACCCAGCTAAAGCTAAGGTTAAATATCCCTACGATCCTGCGAAAGCAATCGAAGTAGAGGAAAGGGAGTTGCCAGAAGAGCCAGAGTCAGAGGACACCCCTGACTCCGACCCAGAAGATGAAGGAAGCCAGTCAGACAGCGGTAGACAGAGACCCAAAACGAAGAAAGATGACAGCAAGACAACCGCAGAAGACAAACCGAAAGATTGGGCAAGGATGTCAGACGAACAGAAGAAGCAGTGAAAAGATAAGAGAGCTAAGAGACTGAAGCGAGAGAAAAGAAAACAGTCCAAACGAGCTCACACATTGAGAGTAAGAGGCATACAGAAGGAGAAGAAGCATTATGAACGCATGCGAACTTTACAACTCATTCTGTCTGTTGCCTTTTCTCACCCTGTTGTTGTTTGATATCTGCGCACTAAAACAGTGAAAGGACCGATAGAACTAATAAAGGCAGTTAGGGCAAAGTTCGGTTCAATCTCCGGAGTCAGCAAAAATATCAAAGCACAAATTTTCGAGAACATGTACCCCAAACCCGGACAGAATGTGGATGTATGGTTAAATGACTACATCGCCATGAAAGGAGAGGTTGAGAGTCATAGAACACACCCATTTGATGAGGATGACCTTATAAGAAGCCTGCTTGCTAAGCTCGCAAGACACCCGGCATATGGAGAGAGTTTCAAAGCACTTCACTACAACCTACCACCTAACCTAAGACCCAAATTTGACGACTTAGTCGATAGTGCGAGAAACACATGGGCATTGTGGAGAAAGGACAAGTGGAAGGGAGAAGAGGAGGGAGAGAGAGTGAACAAGAGCACGAGGCAGCTGAAGAAGGAGACAAACCTCATGCTAGATGATCAGGAAGATGAAGGGGATGGGGGTAAGGGCAAGTACAGAAAGCTTAAGAAGGAGGAATGGTGGCTGAAAGTTACGTGTTTCGCGTGTCACAAGAAAGGTCATACGAAGAAGTATTGCCCAGACACTAAGGCCAAGAAACAAAACCAAGAGAGAGATGATAAACTCAAGCAAGAGAAGGGCAAGAGAAAGGGAAAGACACACAACAAGAAGAACAAGCCTAAGAAGGATATAGCTCCACTGGGAGAGGAGGAAGAAGAAGAAAAAGAAGAGTCAGACGAAGACGCATTACTCATTATTATGGGGGGAAGTGAGTCAGGAGAAAATGACGACGAAGAGGAGCCTGAAAGATCAGGGAGAGGGAATGCCCAGGCTGGGGAACCCCAGTCTGTGCCAGGTGTTCAACAAAGTGGGGCCCAAAGGGAGAGCGTCGAGTCTGGGGAACCCCAGACCGAGCCAGGTGTTCGTTCCCCACAGGCAGAACGTAAGAGAGTTAGGAGTCCTAACCCCAGTTTAGCCCCTCTACCCTCATTAAACAAAACTACTAAAACTCAGGCCACAAACATACCAAAGCACCCCCCATAGCATCAAGCGTTTGACACCTCAACCCCTCCACTCAGTCTAGCTAGCTATAGCCGAGAGAGGCCCCGTTCTCTGACGTGTCATTGGAAAAACAAAAGGAATACCCCTTGTCAGATTTCGCTTGAACATGATAAGAAAGGGCCTAATTCCGTGCAAGCTTCGCGTATGGTTTTCGGGGAATACTGCGGATATCACGCTAAAAATCAGGACCCAGAGTACCCTTTACTTGTCAGCCCCAACCTCCGACCCCCCAAATCACCTTATTATCCAGACGAGAGAGGTTTAATAGCTGATGCGAAAGCGAGAGGGTTAGTGATACCACACAATCTCACTACCACTTTCACTGAACAATCTCCACAGAGGGTAAGAGAGAGGGAGAAGAATAAGGCGAGAGGGGAAGTAAGGGGGAGTCAGGTCCAGGGAACAGCACCGCAAACACCCACATCACATCGACACCTCACACCACACCACAAGCGCGCACATGCGACACGCCAAGACAGAGTGAGGGTGGCGATGAGGAAGAAGATGAAGAAGAGATAGATGAGTATGATCCTGACAATGATTCCCGATATTCAGATGAAATAAGACATGATGATGCCATGGCAGCATGTATGGATGATTCTGACATTGACACGGAATATCTGCAATTCACGCGAAAAGGGAATGTTCGGAAATACATACAGAAGCATAAGAAGGAGACTCACGATGTGAGTGGGAGTCCGGCAGATGCCGGACTGCCCAGTGTTGTTGCAGGGACCGGGGAGTCCAAGAGGGAACGGCGGGGAGGCACACAACCAGGTCCAACACCACAAGCTCAGCCACACATCAACACACCACCCATCATTACGTTCAAAGACATAGCACAGCTCGCTCAAAAACTCACCACAACATGCATCGGAGAAAGCAATGGTGAGGTGAAGAGAGTGAGTGAGGGGAAGTTAGTGCTAGACGAGATGTGGTTAGAGTGATAGAGGGAGTGTATATTGCACACGCAGTTAGGACGACATTATCCCCACCAACACAAACCCAAGACACCCACACCACTCAGCCACCAACACCATCAAAACACAAAGACAGCAGACAGAACTATGCATTAGTGTTAGATGGGGAAGGTGGGCGAGATAGGAAAATCACGATAGTTCAGGACAGTGGGTCTTCTAGAGACATAGCCTGCAATCCCGAAATATTACATGACATCAAGTCAGTACCCCCTATTAAGCTAGTAACAGGTAACGGAGAGTGCGAGATAGGGCAGGAGGGGACAGCAAGGGTAACACGCATCAACGGACACGGTAAACCGGTTACGGTGTCAAGGCCTATGCTACTTGACACTAGGTTACCCGTGAATATTGCGTCGACCGGCAGGATGGATCACATCCATCATCGGTCTGTCGTTCATCAGAATGGACAGTTACTTATTCTAAAACACCCCGTAAGGATTGAGGAGAGAGACGTGCTAGTAAGAGGCAGACTCATGTCAACCCTCCTTTACAGGTGGGATGACGAGTTTGACACTCCATTAGACATCAACGACCGTTACGAGCCTCCACACAAGCAAACTAGAGAGGTAGTGGGGTGAAAGGGGAGGGAAACCCAAGAGAGAGAGAGAGACGAGTGTAGTAACGCTGTATGCGTCTTATCCCCGCAAGCCAGGTTCAGTCAAGAAGGTAGATATAGAATTGTTCCACTATGCTTGTGGACACTATAGCGTTAAGAAGATGGGAGCTTTGGCGAATGCATTAGGCATAAAGCTAGTAGGAGACGAGATGAAAGTAGAGTACTGTGAAACCTGCATGATAGGTAAGGCGAAGCAGTAGGCTAGGTTTAAGGTCAATAGGATAGAGAGCGCTAGTAAGCCAGGAGTAGTACTGCACATAGACACCGGGACGTGGTCAGCACGTTCAATACACGGGAAGAGACATAAATTTTCTGTTACGGATGATTACTCGTTGTTTATTAAAGATTATTATCTTTCGCATAAGAACGAATTTATTGACTGCATTAAGCAGGCGGTAGCATTTTACGAGAGACAGACAGGAAATAGAGTTAGAGAGATAAGGTGTGATCAGGAGTTTGATATCCCGAAAGAAGTGATAGAGTGGTGGAAGCCGAGGCAGTTTATATGGAAGACCTCAGCAACGGGGGACAAGGATGGAAACCCCATAGCTGAGAAAGCTAATGATATAACGGCAGGAGCCGCAAGGGCTATGCGGTATAATGCCCATCTGCCCATTTCATTTTGGGCAGAAATGGAGCATTCTGCCACCACCCTCCACAACATCTTGCCCGCCACTCATGGGCCAAGAAAAGGGATTTCCCCATATGAGCAGCTTTTAGGCAGAAAACCTTTCCTAACCCACCTCAGACCAATAGGATGCATGGGAGTTATGTACACAGGTAAAGGTAGAAAAGGTCAGTTTAGAGGAAAGAAGGTCATGCTAGTAGGGTATGACTTGTTTAGGGAGGTATACAGAGTGTGGGACGGTAGGAAGGTGATAGCAGGAGCTAGAAACGTGCGGTTTAATCCGTACATGATAGGTAAGGAAGCACATCCAGATAGGACAGTAGAGTGGGATGAGGATGTAGCTGAGGGGGAGAGTGAGAGTAAGGATGTCGATGTCGAACAGACACACCACAACCTCCACCACCACAGCCACCACCACCCACACACAAAAGGACACGACACAGACTCATGACGATGACGACTCATATGACCATGTCGATGATGTTAGTCAGTCAGACAGTCAACAAGAGCAGGGTATGGAGGGGACACAGACAGCTTAGATCACAAACACAAACCAACACAAGATAGCTTCTCTACACAGGACATCGACACAACATCGGCAGGTACACCCCATCCCACCGACACAACCCCACAGACAACCAACACAGGACTAGGACACGCACACGCACTCACAGATGCATCTGATCCACAGACACAACACGAGAGAAGAGCATATGAAGAGAGTGAGCAGCCTAGCAAAGGAAGAACATGGGAGCAAAGTGATAAGATCACAGAAGCTAACATAGTTCACGAAGGAAAGAGAGCAAGACGACAAGCACAACAACCACAATCACGACCGCATACTGAACTAAAACGAGAACGAAAGGTAGTTGAGGTTCAAGAACTAGAGGGAGTGAGAGTGAGAGTCCCTGCAAGAGAGTGGGGAGAGGAGTGGGCAGAGAAAACTTACGGAGAAGGATGGGAAAGCAAAGTACGCATAGGAATAGTGAAGCAGAAATGTGCCCCCAAAGACAGGTTAAAAGTTAGAAAACAACCTAAGCCATATCAGTTTGTACAGTTTGAAGACAAACTAAAGAAGATGCTAGATTCAGAGATCAGCAAGTACAGGGTAAGTGAGGGAGAGTCAGTATTGCCTGCCGGAGAGTTGGAGAGTGCTATGTTATGTCATGAAAGATGCCTTTTGCTTTATCTTAACATTCGTGTGCCGAAAGAGATAGCAGAGCAGGGTATGACAGCGAAAGATTTGCAAGAAGGCATGAAGAAGGAGATACAGTCCCTTAAAGACTGTAAGACATACACTTGGGTTAACTATAGTGAAGCCAAAAAGGCTGGAGTTAGCAAGATAGTTAGGCTCACATGGGTTCATAAAGTGAAGATAGACGAGAACAATAGGAAGTTTGTTAAGTCTAGACTAGCTTTGAGGGGAGACATGTTAGAGCCAGGTGTTAGTTTTAACCCTGACCAGTTGTTTGTTCCTTGTGCCTCGCATCGCTCACTGCTAATACTTGCAAAGCTTGCTGCTTGGCATGGCCATAAGCTGTATGGTGTTGATTTCAAGAATGCCTACCTCAATGCGCGAATGCATGACCCTGTGTTTGCATATGCTCCTGATGGGTTAGACAGAGAGGGGCATGAGGGGATGATTTTGCGTATTGATGGTGCTTTGTATGGCGCGCCACAAGCAGGCCGTAGATGGTATGAGATATTAGCCCCGAAGTTAAAGGAGCTTGGTTTTAGGCTTTTAGACTCAGACCTCTGTATGTTTGTTGAGAATGACAAGCCCATAAGAGAAGCCATAGTGGCGATTTTTCATGTAGATGACTTCATCTTTACGGCGCCTAGCATGAACGCGTATGAAGATTTTGCAAGTGCTTTGGAGAAGCATTTCCCCCTAAAACGGCTAGGAGTTGCAAGGGAGTTCAAAGGGATTGAAATAGTACAGGAAGGAGGTCACCAACGTAAGTACCAGTTACAGGTGTTAAGGGAGTTTGGGTATGGTAAGTCCCGCCCCGTAAGCACCCCTGCACTAGATCAGTTGCCCTTAGCTATGTCCGATGATGCAGCGTTGCGTAAGTTCGCTATAGCTAGCATAGTTGGTAGTCTTCTTTATTTAGCTAAGATGACTAGGCCGGATATAGAACAGGCGCTCGATACAGCTAGTGTTATGCAAACCATAGATAAGGGAGTCGCTTATGCAATGTTAGGAATGATATTGCGGTATTTAATCGGCTCATTTTGCGGTTTAGCATTTCCCGGGCCTAAATCCTCGCAAGAGGGTCAATCCTATGCAAAAGTCACGTTATGGCCTGATGCGGCCCATAAAGTTTGCAATAAGACAGGAAAGTCACGTACAGGATACGTAATTCTATGGGGAGCGGATCCTATAGGTTGGCTTTCTAAGAGACAGAGTAGGATAGCACTTAGTTCGAATGATGCTGAAATATTTGCAGCAGCAGAATGTATTAGAGAGGGTCTAGCTGTAGGTCATGTTAGACAGGAACTCGGAATTCTGCAAACAGGTCCGGTTGAATTATTTGAGGATAATACCCAAACAATTCTCGCAGGCAAACGGGGATTATCCGGACCACGCACCAAACATATACCTCTCGAACTACATTTCATACATCAGATAAAGTTTGTTAAATTCAGTACTAAGAAACAAATCGGTGATCTACTCACCAAACCATTACCTCGTGATCAGTTCTGTATCTATTGAACTAAGTCACGGTCATCATTCCGGAATCCCCGGAATGATCGCAGGTGTTTCACCGATGTTTTGTGTTTTGTTCTTCTTTGTGTTTTCTTTTGCGCGAGTGTGTCCTCTCCTATAGGTGTTGATCTGGGCGCCCGTGGCGATCGGATCGTAGGATCGAGGCCGTTGGTGGCGGGCCTTCGGAGTCTTGCCGGGACTCGGGTGGCGGGTGGCGACCCCAACCAGACATTTTCGGCGACCGGTGGCAGGGGAGATCGGACAAGTTACCTTCTACGCAAAGAACTGATCGCTTACTTTCTTTTCACTTTTTTCACACACCTCTACTATATTTATATATATAATTTTTCTAGACTTTTGATACCCCTTACGGGAAGCGCTTGCAATAAGACACTTATGACGGATAGTTATAGCATTGACAAATAACTAAGGGGAAGCGTTGGTCATAGCTGTTTCAATTTTAATTACCGTTACGTGGATAGTTGATTTGTCAATTGGACGGCCCGGGACAGTCAACAATGCCAATGTTAACTGTAAGGACTTAATACATCATTTACCAGTCATAATTATAACTACATAACTTGGTCATCTAAGCTAGTCAGTTTTGTGACGTGGTAGCTTCTGTGTGACGTGGCAGATTCTCCCGCGGTTAGTTCAGTTCTCTTACTTATACGAGTTATTAAAGTGCGTTTCCTTGCTGCGAGACAGTCTTGCTAGAGTAGCCCGGAGTGATCCTGAAAGGGATCGGTAAAGGTTCCCGATCGAGCGAGTCTCTCAAAGCTCTTGTCGTCCCGGCTTGACTCTTGCATCAACACTAAACTGAACAAAAGGAATAATTAGTTGCCATCGAAAAGAGCAACATCACCAGCATGCAAACAGACCCAAAAGAAACATGTCTGTAAAGTTGTCCAACGGTGCATGCAATGAAAACAATTTGTGAGTAGGTAAAAGATGAAGGTACGTGAAGAGCAAAAACAGCTGCAAGCAACGCCAGCCGGCCCTTCCACGACCCGAAGCTGTCCAATGTCCAAACAGCCCCAGACCCTCCCACCATACAAAGTCAGTGTGCTTACAAATAGCTCCACTTTGCAGGAAAAGGTCTCAAAAGCCTGAAACAAGCCTTCCTGTCCCACCGGGGTCCCAACTTGCCACGCAAAACAGCAAACCTGCTGCCTGCCCCAACCCCAAAACAAAAAACAGTCACCAACGCTCGGGTTCGCCATATCTGGCTGTACAGCCTCAGGTGCCTCCCCTTGCCATAATCCTCTACACTTGTGCTTCGTCAGAGCAACAAACGTGGGGGTAACTAAAGTTAATCCCTCCAACACCCCGTTATCATCAACCCATGGTTACAACACCTGATCAGGAAAAATAAAACAACATTACATGTGTGGCAGCCACACGGCTGATAAACATAATTCCCACACACCCTACTACTGGCTTCACGATATTGTACGCTTGGCTCCCGTTTTCGGGCACTTTCCGGATCGGTGTCACATAGATTAAAAGAGGTAGCGAGCCCCTACCCAACCATAGACCTTCAGCCCCTGAGACCTTTGAGCAACTCAGCATGCTCATTATAGAGGCCTTTACCGACTCCTTTCAGAGTCCACCGGTCCTATCTCACACAACTACCAAAAGGGAGGGAAGGCAAATTTAATAAAAGAGAATTCTGACAACTACAGTACGTCGCAAAACTAAGATAAGCGTAACGTAACTTTCAAATAAGCTGGAGGGAAAATATAATGACTGTACTCCAGTCACCGACTACTTGTCTAGAAATTTCTACAAAGAATGATTAAGTTAATACTACCGCAAGAGCGGCCAAGTATAGTGTCGGACCACTGTATCACTGAATAATAAAGTGGAAATTGTACTATCCGTCCTTATGACAAATCAAAATACCCTAGTAACGGTAACTCCGGGTAACGTCGGAAATGAAAAAGGAATAACGCTCCCCCTTAGTTATTTGTCATAACTACGTCACTATATTCAGTCTAGTCTAACATCTAGAAAAAAAATTTCGAGCGCTTCCTGTTAGGGGCATTAAAAAGTCACGAAAAATATATATATAAATATGGTAGAGGTGTGCGAAAAAAGTGGAAAGAAAGAAAGCGATCAGTTCTTTGCGTAGAAGGGAAATTCTCCAGTCTCCGACTCCACCGGCCGCCGGAAAAGTCTGGTTGGGGTGGCGGGGCGCCACCCGAGTCCGGAGCCGCGGGATCCCGCCGCCAACGGCCACGATCTCGCGATCCGATCGCCATGCGCGTCCAGTTCAACACCTATAGGAGAGGACATACTCGCACAAAACAGAACACAAAGAAAAAACAAAACACAAAACATCGGTGAAATACCCGTAATCATTCCGGGGATTCCGGAATGATAACCGTGAATTTGTTCAGCAAATACATGAACTGATCACGGGGTAACGGTTTAGTAAGAAATCACCTACTTGCTTTTTAGTACTGACTTTAATAAACTTTATCTCACCATCTCTCTGTGAATGATGTCTGAAATGTAGTTCGAGAGGTAAATGTTTGGTGCGTGGTCCGGATAATCCCCGTTCGCCTGCGAGAATTGTTTGGGTGTTATCCTCATATAATTCAACCGGACCTTTTTGCGGAATTCCGAGTTCCTGTCTAACATGACCTACAGCTAGACCCTCTCTAATACATTTAGCTGCTGCAAATATTTCAGCATCATTGGAGCTAAGGGCTATCCTACTCTGTCTCTTAGAAAGCCAACCTATAGGGTCTCTCCCCCCCCCCCCCCCCCATAGAATTACGTATCCCGTACGTGATTTTCCGGTTTTATTGCAAACTTTATGGGCCGCATCAGGCCATAACGTGACTTTTGGATAGGATTGACCCTCTTGCGAGGATTTAGGCCCGTGAAATGCTAAACCGCGAAATTAGCCAATTAAATATCGAAATTAGCCCATTAAATACCGCAGTACTTGAGCTTGTTTGGGCTCTTTCCTCTCTTTTGGTTGGTTGGTTGGTGCAGTGGGCTGTTCTGTCTGTCGTCTCTCTCTCTTTGTGTGGACTATGTTAGCGGCTGATATACTATCGCTCTGCTCCCATGTCCTACCCTTACTAGGCTCTTTGTCTTCGTGATAGGCTCTCCTCTCATGCTCTGCCTGTGGGTCTGAGGGATCACTGCCTACCTGTGACTGTCCTAGCTCTCTCTCATGCGTGTGTGTGGGTGAGGTGGTGGGATGGGGTGTTTCTGCCTGTGTGGTGTCGATGTCCTGTGTAGGTACACTATCTGTCTGACTGTCGTGTGGTATGTGTGTGTGTGTTTGTAATCTGTGCTATCATCCCCATCATCCCCTCCATGCTCCCCCTCAACATCATCGCCATCATCGCCCTCCACCTCATGGGTCTGTGCTTGTGTGTGAGTGGGTGTGTGTCACATCATTATCAACATCCCTGTCCTCACTCTCATGGGTTTGTGCTTGTTCGTGAGTGGGTGTGTGTGTTTTGTCAACATCGACATCCCTTTTCTCACTCTCCCCCTCAGAAACCTCACCTTCCCACTCAACTAATCTAGGGGGGTATGCCGCCTTTCCAACCACGTAGGGGTTGAAACGGGCGTTTCTGACTCCGGTTATGACCTTCTCCCGTCCCAAACACGGTACAGCTCTCTGAATAAATCATAACCTAGCAACATAACCCTCTTTCCCAGGAACTCACCCTTCCTACCCTTACCGGTGTACATAACTCCCATGCTGCCTACCGATCTCAGCTGAGTGACTATGGGCTTCCGGCCGAGCAACTGCTCGTATGGCGACAAAGTTTAACCCTTACGCGGCCCACTAGTGGCCGGTAAAATGTTATGTATTGTAGTGGCGGCGTGCTCCATTTCGGCCCAAAAGGTTAGAGGCAGCTCTGCGTGATGCCTCATTGCCCTTGCGGCCCCGGCGGTTATATCATTTGCCTTTTCAGCTATGGGGTTACCATCTTTATCCCCAGTGGCTGACGTCTTCCAGATGAACTGGATAGGCTTTCACCACTCTATAACTTCTGTCGCTACATCAAACTCCTGATCACATCTCACCTCTCTCACCCTATTTCCTGTCTGTCTCTCATAGAACGCTATCGCTTGCTTGAAACAATCTACCCACTCATTCTTATGGGTTAAGTAATAGTCCTTAATAAAAAGTGAGTAATCATCAGTAACGCAAAATTTATAATGCTTCCTGTGTAAAGAACGAGTAGCCCATGGACCCTCTGTGTCCATGTGCAAAACTATCCCAGGCTTGTCTGCCCTCTCTATCCTATTAACTTTAAATCTAGCTAACACCTTTGCCTTGCCTATCATGCAAGACACGCAAAAAGCTACCTTGCTCTCATCTCCCACTAACTTAATGCCTAATGCATTTGCTAAAGCTTTCATCTTCTTTATATTATAACGTCCACAGCAATAGTGAAACAACTCTATATCTACCTTCCTAATCTTACCAGGCTTGCGGAGATAGGAGAAATAAAGCGTGACTGCCCCCGTTTTGCCTTCTTTCTGCCTAATCTCTCCTCTCTCCTTTTTGGGGCTTCCCTCCCCTCCCACCCCCTCTTTTTCTCTCTCGCCACCGGTTCGTAACGTGTATTGACGTTCAAAGGACTGTCAAACTCGTCATCCCACCTGTAGAAGAGAGTGGACATAAGTCTCCCCCTTACTAACACACTATTCTCATCTACGTGTATGGAGTCTTTCAATATGACTAGCTGTCCATTCTGGTGGAGGATTGCCCGGTGGTGGACATGGTCCATCCGACCGGTCGACGCAATGTTGACAGGTAGCCTGGTGTCGAGCAACATGGGTCTCGACGTTGCTCGACACCGTTACCGGCTTACCGTGTCCGTCAATGCGGAGTGACCCTGGCTATGCCCTGTCTGTCTATCTGACAATCGCTGTTTCCGGTAATTAAGCTTATGGGAGCCACAGACTTAACGTCATGAAGCATTTCCGGATTGCAAGCTATGTCCCTAGAGGACCCGCTATCCTGCACTATCGTGTTCTTCCTATTTCTCCCTTCCTCTCCGGCTAATACTAATGAGTAATTAGTCGTGGTAGGCTTGGTGGGGGTGGATGATTGTGCTGTGGTGGTCGTTGTTCGTGGTTCCCCTGGTGGTGTGATGGTGGTGCGGGATGCGTGAGATATGTACACCCCCTCTATTGCCCTCACCACATCAGACAAAAACTCGTCTTCCACGAGTTCACCCTCACTTACTCTCATTCTTCTCACATGGCTCCCTCTTATGCATGTTGTTGTAAGTTGTTGTGCAATAAGTGCAATGTCTTGAATGTGATGATGGAAGGTGTTTGTTCTGATGCTTGGAGTGTGGGACCTGGTTGTGGTGGCGTTGTTTCAATTGCCGTTGCCGTTGCCTCCTCTTTGCCCTCCTTGCCTCCTGCACCAGCACTGGGTAGACCAGATGGTCTCCCACACTCATTCAGTGTATCCAAGTTTGGGGTTGATGTGGGGTGTGTGTCTTGTGATGTTGTGCGATGGTGGACAGATAAAGTAGGCGTGGGTTGTGGTTGTGGTGCACTGTCTCTCTTGCCACTCCCCCTCACTTCTGCCCTACTACTCTTCCCTCTCGCCTCACTTTCCCTCTCTCTCTGCAGTCTCTGCTTTATTATTGGAGTTGTGAGGTGGCATGCGCTTGCAATCTCATTCTCTTCTATCTCCTCAGCTGCAGCTAACAAACCTAGCTCATCCGGATAATAAGGGGACTTGGGGGGGCGGATTGTGGGGTCGACAGATAAGTCAATCCAGGGAAACTCATTGTCCTGGTTTTTGGCATGATAGCCGCAATAACAACTAAAAACCAACCGCTTTGCTTGCGAGGCGTTTATCCCCTTTTGCGCTCTCTCTCTCTCTCTCTCTCTCTCTCTCTCTCTCTCTCTCTCTCTCTAGCGAAATGTTGCAGGGTTTGTTTTTGTTGTTCTTCCCCAGGCATCTAGTGGACCTTGGCTGGGATCGACTATAGCTGTTCATGATTAGATCTAGAGGGGGTTTATTTTATTTGGGCAGGGGGGTTTTGTTCTCCAGACTCTGAGGGAATTGTTGTGTGTGTGTGTGTGTGTGGGGGGGGGGGGGGCCGTGGTAGCTGACGACTGAAGTTGGGTGAGATGATAGGTTGGGACGAATCCTCAACCCGACTAGTTTTCGCTAAGGGACTCCCTAAGCTAGGGCTAGCCAGCGGGGGACGACCACCTCGTTCAGAATCACTCATAGGGTCACCCTGAACTTCACTCGCTCTCCCCCCACCATCGTCGTCAGGGGTTACCTCCCCAGGGTCGTCGGGCTTGTCACCCCCCATAAAAACAAGAAGCGCATCGCTATCGCTCTCTTGCCCCCCTTCCCTGTTCTTCGTCATCCTCCCTCTCTTCCTCCCTTACCAGAGCTATATCTTTCTTCCCTTTCCCTTTTTTTTGGCACTTTTTGTTCTTGCCTTTGGGTTTTTCTCTTCTTCCTGCTTTTGGGTTTTTTTTTTTTAGTTTTGGGCAATACGCCTTTGTATGCCCCACCTCGCAAGCATAGCAGGTGACCTTCAGCCACCATTCTTTCTTCTTTCTCAACTTACCTGTCTTACCCCCACCCCCTTTTTCGTCATCCTGATCATCCATCATGAGGTTTGTCTCCTGTCCTTTCTGCTTCCTAAGTCTCCTGCTCTCGTCGTCATCTCTGCTCTCCTCCCGTCTCCCCTTCCCTTTCTTCCATATCTCCCACTTATCCCTCGCACTCTCAACTAAGTCATCATGCTTAGGTCTTAGGTTTGCGGGAAGATTGAAGTAGTTAGCCTCGTAATCGCTACCAAAGGCAGGGTGTTTGGCCAGCCTTTGAAGCAGTTTACGAGTTAATTCTTCCTCTTCAAAGGGATGAGTTCGTAAGCTCTCTACTTCGCTTTTGAAGGCGAGGTAGTAGCTTAACCAGGTGTTTACATTTGTCCCTGGTTTGGTAGATGTGTTCAAACCTCTCAGCATTGATAAGTTTGCTCACACCTCCCACCGAACCAAACTTGGCCCTGACTAACTCTATCATCTCTATCGGGCCGTTGGGAGTCTTAGTCCTTAGATATTGTAC